>WNWK01046753.1:0-14193 GCA_009830355.1 Cherax destructor
GTCAAACCATGTTAATACCACATCAAGGTCTTTAAAAAAACCAACGATACTAATCACAATGAAGACAAACGATATACAAAATTCCAGCCTTTCCCCTCAACCTAAATAGAAGACTAAACTTAACCCAAAGGGTGCCTTTTTTTCCACCCTACACCGTATACAGTCTACAAAAAATTTAAAAATGGAGGGAAAACCTGAACCCGTCGTCCTTGGGCCAAAACCCCACACATTCACGCCAATTTAACCGAGGCTAAAATAGCACAAAACAAAATTTTAGTACAAAACACCCCAAACCCCACTATAAAAAAGGGGCTTCCTTAATATTCCAACCTTTTTAAGGATTGGGGGGTGCGGCTGGGGGACATCTGCGACCCCAAGTGGATACGGATTCGTAATTGTTCATTTGAGGCTTATAAAAGAAGATGTGGGGGATGTTTTAAAGGGCCCTTTAAATTGATTCATGCGGCAACTGTCGGTAGGTGGGAACGGGGTTCCCAAATTAGGCCCTACCTGGAGGAAATTCCCGGGGTCAACCCCCCCCAAGCCCGGTTTTGTGCCCCGGCCTCCTGTTGGACCAGAGCCTGATAAACCTGGGCTGTTACTGCTGGTCCCACAGCCCAATGTCAAACCCCGGCCCGGCTGATCAGGTACCACGGGGTGCCTGTCCAGTGCCAAAAGCAAAAGGGCAGCCAGGGGCTTGTTGGTACATAATCCGCCTGATGTATGCGGGGGAGGCAGTTGAACAATCTTGGGCCCCTCACACTTATTGTGTTGCCCCTAAACGTGCTAGTGGCCCCCCTGCTCTTCATTGGGGGGGATGTTACATCGCCTGCCGAGTTTTTTTGTTTTAAATGCGGAGTGATTTTTGTGTGCAAGTTTGGTACAAAGCCCTGGGTTTTCCATGTGTATATAATAATGTATCTCCCACCTGCGTTCTGGGAAATTACAGGTTTAGGAACTTAAAAGCGTTCCCAGTAGTTAAATTGGTTTTTCCTTATGCGTGCGGTAAAGGTTCTCTGCACATTTTCAAGGTCAGCAATTTCACCCGCCTTGAAAGGTGCAGTTATTTTGAAACAATATTCCAGCCTAGATAGAAAAAACGATCTGTAAAAGTGTCAATTTGGGCTTGGCATCCTTGGTTTTTGAAAGGTTCTCATTATCCATCCTGTCATTTTCGAGCAGATGCAATTGCTACGTTGTTATGGCCCTTGAAGGTGAGATCCTCTGACATTGATCACTCCCAGGTCTTTGACATTAGTTTTCACTCTATTGTGTGGTTGGAATTAGTTTTGTACTCCAAAAAGATTTTAATTTTTTCCCTTTTTACCCTGAGTAATTGAAATTTCTCACCCATTGAATTTCATATTTTTTTCTGCAGCCCATTTAAAGTTTTGGTTTATGTCTGCTTGGGGGTCTTGCAGTGTCTTCAATGGTGGACACTGTCATACAGATTCGGGTGTCATCTGCAAAGGAAGACACAGCACTTTTCTTATATCCCTGTCAATGTCTGATATTAGGATGGGGGGAATAGGAGGGGGAGAAAGTACGGGCCTTGTGGAACAGAGCTTTTCACAGTAGCTCCTCAAAACTTCACTCTTTAACTACTACTCTTTGTGTTCTACGTGTTAGGAAATTATAGATCCATCTACCAATTTTTCCCTGTTATTCCTTTATCACGCATTTTGTGTGCTATTACCCATGGTCACATTTTGTCAAAGGTTTTTGAAAAATCTGTGTATATAACATCTGCATTCTGTTTATCTTCTAAAGCCCCCAGGACCTTGTCGTAGTGCTCCAGTAGTTGGGCCCAAAGGAGCGGCCTGCTCTAAACCCATGCTGTCCCGGTTTGGACAATTTATGGGGATCCCAAAATGGGTTTGGGGTCTTGCTTCTTAGAACCCTTTAAAGATTTTTTTTTGATATGGGGGTTGCGAATTGGTCTGTAGTTCTTTTCTGTTGCTTTCCCCCCCTTTGTGGGCGGGGCTATGTCTGTTGTTTTTTGTAGCTGGGGCGATCCCAGTGTCCATGCTCCCCCTCCATAGGATGTTAAAAAACATGTGATAGGGGCCTTCAGGGTTTTGAAAACGGGTTCCATGAGTCTGGGCCTGGGCGGGTGCATGGGCTGTTTATTTTTGCCTTTTCGAAGTCATTTAGCGTCGTGGTGATGTCACTCATTTCCTTGCTGTCATCTGTGTGGGGCCCATCCGATTTAAGTAGGGGCCCCCAAAACTGGGTTGTTCTCGACTTTGATTTTTCATAGGAAAAGAAATCTTAGGGTTTCTTTCAATTTCATTTATGGCTCTTAGTTCTTCCCGTGTCTCTTGATTCCTATAAAAATTCCCCTTTTGTTTTAATTCGATGTTTGCTATTTCTCTGACTAGTGTCTCCCTACGTATTTCAGAGATATTGGTTCCCCAGCCGCTCCGTTATTCTGT
Source organism: Cherax destructor (assembly GCA_009830355.1). Lineage (NCBI taxonomy): Eukaryota > Metazoa > Arthropoda > Malacostraca > Decapoda > Parastacidae > Cherax > Cherax destructor. The sequence goes on from WNWK01046753.1 coordinate 2,436, forward strand.
GCCCGCCTGTATAGGGGGGCGCCCTCTCTTCAGTTTTTCATCTTCTTCCTTTTCCTTAAGGGGAAATTTTCCGAAACCTCAAGTACCACAAGAGTTAATTTGTTCTAGACATAGGTTGGGATCCTTTATGCTTAGGCAATCTTCCCATTTTTTATCATTTAGGACTTGGTTTACTTGGTCCCACCTTATGTTTTTTTTTTGAAGTTGAATTTTGGGGAAAGCTCCCTCGGGTGATCCCTTTTGTTGATCGGGGGTCCCCCCTGCATGTTTGGGCCTCTATTATTTTGTGATCTGAGTATATTGTTTTTTATATGATGACATTTGTATCAGATCATCATTTTTGGGGAAGATGAGGTCCCGCGTATTTTTTCTAATCTTGTGGGCTCTACTATTTGCTGGTTTAAGGTGAACTTGGTGCAGAGATTTAAAAGTTCATGCATGTGTGAATTTTCATCTGAGCTGCCTCTGGTGTTTTCTCTGCTACATTGGGAAAAGTTCCTCCATTTAAATTTCCTGAGGTTTTAAAATCCCCCAGTAGCAAGATGTTGGGGGCAGGGGGCTGGGGAAAATTTTCCAGACAGTGGTCAATTTTCAGAAGCTGTTCCTGGAATTGTTGGGACGTTTCATCCGGGGGGTTTTAGACAACCCCGATGACCCGGTTTTTATTCCCGACCTTTTTGCTAATACTTCAACTTCATTTGAGGGATTTAGTAGTTTTGAACATATAAGTGACTCTGTGATATACAAACCCCCTTTTTGCCTGTTCACTCTGTTTACACCTGTATAGGTTGCCGCCTGGGATCCCTTTTCATTGTCAAAATGATCTCTTATGTGGGTCTCTGTAAAACCCAAACATAGCATTTGACTCTGTAAGCAGTCCACAGATTAAGGGGCCTTGTTGTTTGTTGCTGGCTTTAGACCCTGTATATTGGGGGAAAAAAGAATGTGGTTGGATTGGTGGTATGGGGGGTCTTTTTTCCGGGCCTCTAATATCTGTTGTAATGGGGGGGGCAAGGGACTGTGATTCCACCCAGAAATTTTTTTAAAAAAGGGGTAAAACCCCCCCCCTTTTCCCTTTTTTTTTTCCCTTCCCCCGGCACTACGCAGGATTCCCAAAAAGGGGATGTACAGCCCTAAGATGTCATTGAGGATGCCTATACCATCATTTGTATTGATCCCCCCTTCTTTAAACGATATGTAACATTTTAGGGCAAGTGAGGACATCCCGGGGGGGTTTTGGGGAAGGGGTTTGGGGGGTTTTTCAAAGAAAAGGGGGAAAGGGGACTTCCCCAGCAACGACGGGGGGGAAAAAAGTGGGGGGGGGATTGGTGGATAGTTTTAAAAAAGGGACATGGGGGGGTGGCCCCGGGGGGGAAAAAGGATGGGGAGCACGTCGATGGAGCGATGAGATGGAGCAAGCTGAGGAGTTGGTGGTAAAAACCCCTTGAGACATGTCCAGAGGAGGTGAATTTTTAAAAAGGCGCCAAGGACGGGGGGGGGGGAAATTTTTTGGGGAATTGAAGACCCTTTTTGGGGAGGATCTAAGGAAGTTGATTAATAGTCCCCCCTTCCGTGGGCAGGAGATCCCCCGCAGAAAACCCTTTTAACGGGGGCAAGTTAAGGGAGCTGAGGATGAGGGAGTAAGAGGGTTTGGGGAGGTGAGAGTGGTAATGAGGTGAGGGTGAAGAGGCGGGTTAAAAAGGATAAATGTAATAGTGCAGTGTCTGGTGGTCTGAGGTGGCAGGAGAATCTCAAGGGGATCTAGTGGTTCCGGAAAAAAGGGTGTGTTGATGCCGACTCGGGGGGGGAAGAAATTTTAAACAAAAAAAGGGATAGGAAGGGGGAAAGGGGGGAAAGGGGAAAAAGGGGGTAGACAAGGGGGGGGGAGGGCCCGGGGGTTCTTCAAATGGGGTGGAGCACGAAAAAAAGGGATGGGGGGGGGAAAACCCCCTTTTTAAAAAATTTAAGTGTTTAAGAAAATTTTAAAGGGCCCCCTGAGCGGACCCCCAAAAGGATGGGGGGGTTTAGATTTTATGGAGAGAGGGGGATTGATGTTTTTTTTCCAAAACACAATTATGGGGGGTGGTGGGGGAAATTTAAGTTAAAGGGATTTAATTTTTTTAAAAGGGCGGGGAAATTTTTAAAGGGGGGGGTTGGTAGGTATTGGGGAAACCGGGGCCCCCTTTTAGGTCGGGGGGGGGGGTGGAGGGGGCGGGGGGGGGGAGATGGGGGTGACACCCGGGGGCCTTTTTTTGGGTTTTTTATGCCATGAAAATGTCCCCCGTATAAATTTTCGGGGGGTTTTTTTTTAGTTTACATTAGGGGGCCCGGGAACGGATCTGGGGGACGGGGAATTTTTTTATTGGGGGGAATGACGGGGAACCCCAGAGGAGCAGGGGGCAGCAGTGTTGAGGGACTTTTAGGGAAAAGGGGGGGAGGGGGGGGGGGAAAACGGGTTTTTTAAAAACATATAAAAGGGTTTTGGGGGTTTTAGACCATGGGGTGGGAAATTTTGGGGGGGGGGGTTGTTAAATATTTTTCGGACTTGTGGGGGTTGAATGTTATTTTGAAAAGAGGGGGGTCTGGGGGGGTTTGAGGCTTGGGGGGAAGGGGGGCCGGGGTTGGGGGAGGGGTTTTGGGCTTTGGGGGGGGTGAAATTTGACAAAAGGGGGGGGAGAGGTTATTAAAAGGGGAAGGGGGTTTAGGAGGCTAGGAAAGGGGGCTTTGAGGGATTTTTAAAGGGGGGTTTTTGGATTGAATTGGGGGGGGAAGGGGGGGTCATAATAGGGAAAAGCACCCTTTTGGGGAGAAAAAAGGGAATTCAGAAGGGTTTTTTGGGGGATAGGGGGCCTGGAAAAATTTGGGGGAAAAGGTGTTATGGGGGGAAAAAAACGGGCCCCGGTTTTGGGGGAAGGAAACACGTAGAACAGGCATGACAACCCCCCTGTTGAAGGTAGAGGAGGGGTTTTGGGGGGGGTTATAAAGGGGGCAGGTTTTTTGGGAACTCGGAGGGGGTGTGTTTACAGGTTTTTGGGTTTTTTGGGAAAAAGTTCATGGAGAGGAGGGATGGGGTTTGGGGGGTTTGCTGAAAATTTTTCCGGGGAGGTTGGGGGGGGAATAGGAAGGGGGGGAAGAAAAGATTGAAGATAGGAAGCAGTAAGGGTTAAACAGGGGGGAAAAAGGGGGCCGGGGGGGGGGTTACCTGAGGATTTCAATGTTTTGGGGGATGTTTTGAAGGATGTTTTAGAAAATTGCTTGGGAAACAAATGGGATGGGGGTACAGGGGTGGGGGGAGAGGATTTTGGGTGGTGTTAGTCCCCCAAAAAGGGAAGGACAGGTTTGTTTTGGGGGCGGGATAGCAAAACTTTATTTCCTACTAAAGTTTTTTTCCAAAAATTTTAATTTTGGGAAAAGGAAAAAATGTTTGGAAAAAAGGGTTTTGGGGGGATAAAATTTGGAAACCCGGACGTAGCATTAGGACGGGGCAAGGAATTAAAACTTTTTTGGAACTGAAGGAAGGGGGGGTTTTTTGGGGGGTTTGATTAAACGGTTTTAAAAGAAGTGGGGCGGGGGGGAGGGTTTTTAAAACTTGGGGGGGGGGGTTTATGGGAAATTGTTAGGTGGGAAGAAAAACCCTTTTTTTGATGGTGCCTTTTGGGGGGGTCCAGGTTAATGGGGTTGGGGTTTTTGGGGAGGTTTGAGAGGGTTGAGGAAGGGGTGTCCCCCTTTTTCTCAGATCCTTTTTTTAAGACCCCTTTTTTAAAAGGGTTGGGGGGTTTTTGGGGGGGGGGGATGGGGGGGAAAAGGGGGGGTTTTGGGGAAAAGGGGGAGTAGGGGGTTTTTTTGATGACACCACAAATGGTGGGGGGGAAGGGTTTTTTAAATGTTAAAAGATTATAGAGGTTTTGGAAATGGGGGGCCCCCCCAGAGCCCAAACTAGGGGTTTTTGGGGTAGGTTTTGGGGGGGGAAAAGGGGAGGGTGGTGGATTTTGTTGATAGCTTAAAAAAAAAATTTTTTTAAAAAAAAGTAGCCAAAACCCCAAAAGGGGGCCTAAACTAAAATTTTTGGGGGAACAAAGCGCCAGGGGGTTTTTGGTTTCAGTCCTGGGGAGGTAAGTTGCCCCAAAGAGCGGGGAAAAGGGGGAAAGCCCTATTTTTAGAAAAAATGTGGTTTGTGGCGACTGTTTATCCCCTCCCGGAGTGTGACATAAAAAGGGTTTGGGGCGGAAAGGTTTTTTGGGAAAATTTGGAGCTATGGGGGGGGGCGGGGTTAAAAAAAGGGACAGCGGGGTTGGCTTTGGGGGGCCCCGGGGGGAAAAACTTCAAATATAAACATAAAACAGAACCTTTTTGGGGGGGAAAAGGGGGAAAAGGGGAGGGTTATGAGTGAGGACGTAGGTGGGGGAAGTAGAGGGTTTATTGCATTGGAGGATATTTTGAGATACCTTTTTTTTCAGGTGCCGGGGAAAAAGGGTGAAGGTGAGTGTTGGATAGGGGGGGAAAAAAGATAGTGCGGGGTTTAGGGATTTATCCAATGAAAATTTTGGGAAAGGGGAAAAATTTGGGGGAAAAAAGGGGCCCTGTGAAAAAAACCCCCAGGGTACGGGAAAAAGGGTATAGGTTTTTTTTTGGGATTTTGGCATAAGGGCACAATTTGGAAATGGGAAAATTTTAAAGGGGGGGTTGCCGGGGAAAGCGGGGCCCTTTTAAACTGCTAAAACACGTTATTTATTTTTTGGGGGGTTGGGGGTGAGGGAAGCTTTAGGGGGGGAAAAAGGGGGAGGGGGGGGGGGTTTTTAAACCCCCTTTGGCGTTTTTGGGGTGTTGAGGGTGTTGAGGATGGGAAGGGGGGCTTTTTTTTGTGCTGGACATTTACATCTCGTGGTGCAGGGGGAGAGACAGGGGCGTCCGTATTAGAGATGGCGGGGATTTAAAGGACTGTTTTTTTGAATCAAGAGGTGTATTTCAAGAAGGGTTTTGGGAAATTTTTTTAGGAACCCATTTTCCATTTTTAAGGGGGGGGGGGGCCAACATGAGAGTGTGGGGGTTTTGGGTTTTTTTGGGGGCAGGGGGGGGGGAAAAATTTTTTTTTTTTATGCTTCAGGTTTGGGGGGCCCTTTTCTTAAAAAAAAAAAAAATTTTTGTTTTTGTTAATCAGTAGTTAGTGAGGTTCCCAAAAAAGGGGTGTTGGGAAAAGGGGGTTGGGACATAAGGGGGAAAACTTGCCTGTTTTCTAACCCCGTCGGCACTTTAATCCTTAGGGGTTTGTGAGTCAAAGAAAAACCCCTTTTTGACCAAATTAAAGGGAAAAAAATATATATATTGGAAGTCCCTATTAGAGATCCCGCCTGTGGGAGGGAGATCCGTGTGTTGGGGATGAAAAAATTTTACGTATGGGAGGTGTTTGGGGGGGATGTTTTGGGGGTGTGGGTGGAGAAAATATTTTTTTTCCCTTTTTTTTTAACCTTTTTTCTACCACCGGGGGTACTTTTGTGGGTTTTTTCTTTTTTATACCCGGGAATGTCATGGTTCAAGAGCATGGGGGGGGTAAAAACCTTTTTAAAGTATGGGGGGGGGGGGGTTTTTTTTAATGCACCCCCTTCCAGGGGGCACCGGTTTTTGGATACAGCAGGGTTAGGGAAGGGGTCCAGACTTTTTTTGAGTTAGCTTTTTTTTCCAAAGATCGTTGAATGTAATATAGTGGAAGGGGCCTTTTTTTTAATGACAGTTTTTTGATTAAATTAGAATTTTTAAAAAGGGGGGGGGTTTGAGGTGTTGAAGGGGGAAAAAAAAAAATTTTTTTTTATATAATATAGAAAGGTTTTAAATTAAAAAAAATATGTTTTTAAAAGGATGGGGGGGGTTTGGATAGTAACACCCCCAAGTTTAATAAGATGTTGTTTTTTGGGGGTTTTTTTGGGCTTTTTTTGTCCCGATTTGAAAGGGTTTTTCCCCTTTAAAAAAAAAAAAAAAAAAAAAAGGGAAAGGAAGGGGGTTTTTTAAAAAAACATGGTAGAGCTTTTAATTTTTTTCAAGTTATTTTGTATTTTTTTTTTTTTATTTTATTTATAAAAAACCCCCCCAAATTTTCATTAAAAAAAATTTGGAACACCATAAAAAAAATTTAAAATTATATAAATGACAATGATACAAAGAAAAATTCGTATCTTAACCCCCACTTGGGGGTTTCTGAACATAAAAAGTATATGCATAAAAAAATTTCTGGGGAAAAACCCCTAACCCAAGAGGCCAAGGCAAAAAACCGCCATCTTAAAATTTTTTTAAAACTGGCCACTGTAAAACATAAAGAAAAATTTTTTAAATCTTTTGATACCACCTGTTTGTTATTATCCAACATATAAAGGAATAAAACCCTCTAAATGGGGGGGGTATTCCATCAAGACTATAACAAATCACTTTTTTACATATCACTTGACCCCAAAGGCCCCAAAAAAATTCCCCCATCCCTATTTAGACTACTTTTCCCCCCACTGAATCAACATGTATCCCCCAACCCCGGGGGTTTTATCACCATAACAAAAAAACAAAATCCCCCAAAACACACACACAAAAAAAAAAAAGTACTGCTTTCAAAAATCTTACTTGATGATTCCCTTTTAAAAAATCAAAAAATTTTTCCCAAAAAAATACCCCAAAAATTTTAAAAACTTGGGGAAAACATTAATTTTAAAGTCAAAAAAAAAGTTTTAAAAATTCACATTGCCCAACCCACAATGATACGATGTATATGAAACGGGTTTTTGTATTTTTGTGATACCAGGTTTTTGGACTGTTTGGGTAAGACTTTTTCAAAACAGTATTGTTCATGTGTGTTTATGGGAAAGTTTTAATTTTTTAATTTTTTTTAAACAGTTGTGGTGTTTAATTTTTTTAAATTTGAGCAGGGAGATGGGATTGAGGTGTGGTTAGGAAAAGGGAGTTTTTTTTTTGGTATAGTTTTGCCGGGAGTTTAGTTTTATTCCCGATATTTTCCAGAAAAATAAGACAAAACCCCCTAAAAGGTTAAACAAGGGATTTATTTTATTTGGTTTTTGTTTTCCAGGGAAAAGGGGTTTATGATATGTTTCCAAATAAGATTTTTCAAGGGCATGTATTGTATGACCTTTTTAAAAAAAATAAAAAAAAAAAAAAAAAATTCCAACCTTATAACCATTAAGCCAGTAATTACGGGACCAACAAAAGTACAACCCTAAAAAACGTTCTGTTTTAAGTCCAAGACCCGTTTAGAAAAGATTACAGAGGTAAAAGGGGGTCCAGGGACGGGACCCAAAGTTTGATAGCTGAGAAATTTTAAAAATAATAACTCAGAGGGTAAATCAAAAAGTTACGGTATTTGCAGATTACAGAGGTATATAAGATCAAAGATGGCCCAAAGTTTTGATATGAACAAGGCAATGGTAATGAATTCACTAGTTACAAGGTAATGAATCATGTAAGTAAATTAATTTACGTCTGTACATGGTTGCACCTCATGAACAAATTATAAAGCAATGAGCAATCTATTAGTCTACACCCAGCACAACTGTAATGAGTTATTGGTGCAAATTTTAATTGTTGGGTCACACACAAACATATAACATATGAGGCCCCCCCCCAACAATGGTATTTGGTAATTACCCACCGGGGCGGGGCAAGGGTTACGTATCAGACCTGATGTTTGACTGCTGGGCCGGCTTTACGAAGTGTCATCGAGACTCCCCATTCAAAACTGGGTAATCCACCAGCTCACTGAGTTATCAGTAGACCCATGAGAGTTGCAGGGGTCGGGGCAAGCCCCGACATACTACGAGTTGCCAGTCAGACCCGCGGAGAGTTGCAGACTCCAGGGGGGCGGGATAAAAAAAAAAGGAGAGCGGCAAGGTCAAAACAAGAAAATTACCCAGTACCTTTGGGCCCCACGATGTACCGCGACGATGTACCCGGACCCCCATGTACCGCACATGTACCTGAGATTGTTTACCCGGGGATTGTTAACCGGAGTGTCAGGGGTTTTTGTGATGTATCCAAAATTTTGGGGGTGATCGACCTCGATGGCAGCGAGGAGGTGGAGGTGTTGATTCACCGGGAAATCTCCCGGCCCGGGTCTTTACCAGATGGTGACCCGGCTCCGGCTCCCTGGCGTGGGAGTAGCAGAGACCGAAGTCTCCCATGGGAGGGGTTACCCCTCAGCGGTGGGACAACTGGTCCCAGGCCTAGCCATATTCGCCCACAACCTCGTAGGTAGATAGTTGCTAGGCCCGTCTGGTCTGCCACCTTCCCCGCCCCAAGGAGGCTGACAGCAAGGGCAGGCTTGCGAGTCGCAGATGGTAGCAAGCTCCAGCCTTGGCACCTACCCTGCCCTAGAAGGGCTGGGCATGGTGATCGACGATGGCAGCGACTTGACACTACACCGAATACTTGATTTTACTTGTGACTTTTATCTTGTACTGTGATTTTGTGTAAATGTTTTTACACAGATTATTAGATTATATGTTTTTATTCAGATTATGTTTTTATATTAATAAATATAATATAATAAATATTGAAAATCTGATAGTTTACTCAGTATCCCAAACAGTCGTTAATTACAAATGTTTCTTTATTTGTAATAACATACATATAAACACACACATACATGTATATACATACACACATAAACACACACACGTGTCAATGCTTTATTTACAGGGAGCAAAGTCAGGGTATTTTTCCAGAATGGTCTGTAATATACCACTGTGGATAAAATACTTTGACATATCTTTAACATTTCTGAGTGAGTTGTCTCTGAATTCATTAATTTTATCGCACGCCTTTGTGCAGCTGTCAACAAGTCATCCTCAGACTCCTCCCCCGGCCTTTTCCTGGACTCCCCTTTCTCCTCAACTAACTCCATTTCCTCTTCCCTATGAACCTCTGCTACTACCACAGATACCTGAACGTTATTCACTTCCCTACACATATCATTCTCAACAACAGCCTCATTTTGATCATTCTTGAAATCACCTCGCCCCAAAACAGAAACTTCTTTCATCGACAAATTATCTCCTGTATGAACTCTGTAGGTCCTTCAAAATCTCTGCCTCCTCCCCATGCATCCCTTGATGATCAGCAACAGACACCGTACTATGTTCCTCTGATGCCACAGACGACACATTACCCTCGCCTCCCATCTGCCCTTCCACCTGCTCCACCTCCTCGCTCCACGACTGACGCACCATGCCCTCCTGCCCGTCGTCCACACGTCGGTCTTCTGTCAGAATTGTTGAAGCCTCCTTGGGTCTCACGTCCTCGTCCACACCTCGCCTCACTTCCGTCTTCCTTCGATTACAGTCTGCCGCCAGGTGTCCCTGCTGTCCGCATAACCGACAGGTTCGAACCTGCCCAACATATGTAACATACACCTGCGTGCGAAAACCAGTCATTATTACATAAGAAGGGATATCCTGACGTAACGTCATCTTGACGGAATACGTCCCCTTCAACATCCCAGCATAGGGCCCATTCGCCCACCTGCCAACAGTTACTGCATGAACAATGCCATATTTCTGCATGGCATCAGTAATGTCACATTCTCCTTCCTCAAAAGGCACATTCTTCAGCTTCACCCACTTGTAAGTGGCTGACACATCATGGACACATACCTCAAGGCCTGATAACACCACCAGCCTCTTGTCCTGAAACGTATCCACGATCCTATGATACGCCGCCGAACACGCAAACTTCACAAACAGCCTCCTCGCTCCATTAAGGGATATCCCGTATAATTCGGAATGGTCCACTCCCAGCACATCACGCAGAATCGCAGGTAGAACAATATCCGCGTTGGACGGGTACACTGCTCCCTGTAGAATCTCAATTATAACAGTATTAACCCTCCTCCTGTAGCCCTCCGCCATGACAGTGAAAATAAAATTTCACGATGCGGCCACCAGAGTCACGATGAGCACCCGCACACAACCAGGGCTGGGCGTTGAATGCCACAAAACTTTGTTACAGAGACCTACTGTAACTACTGGTCAGACACCTGTCCTCACACCTGCCATACCTGGTGTTGGACTACCTCAACTGCCAACCCTGGCAATGCCCATATTTAGAGGCAACAATTATGAAGAGTTTATCAGTGGGTTTCATTCTTTAGTGAATTCACGTACTGACATAGATGAGATAGCTAAGTTCAATTATCTCAAATATGTCGTGAAAGGTGAACCCTATGAACTGATTAAATCATTTCCGGTGGTCAAAGGCAATTATGCCCTAGCCTTATGTGTCTTAGCAGATATTTATCTTGATGCTGACAAAGCCAGGGTTAGACATACAATCTTAATATCAAGCTTGAAACCATCCAAACATTGTGTTTCAGACTTAGTCATTTAGGATCACATTAGACAATAGTCTCAGAACTCTAGGAGTTAAATATGATCTAATGCAATGTGATTGGTTTATCAGTGGTATTGTACAGGATAAACTGTCAACACAAACCATTGAACGTTTAAATATTATGTTCAATAAACGCTATTTCACTTGTGAAGAAATTAGCAATGGTTTACAAACAATAGTCTCATGCATGCAAGCAACGAGACAAGATGAGAAATCCACTAATTCTGTTGGATAATAAAACTTCAACTCTGTACAAAAAGAGTATGTATACCTACTTCCACTAAACCACATAAGGGGAAAACCCATGTAAGCACTTATCAAGCTGTAAACACAACAGACAGTAAACAGACTGTCTCACATACTCCTAAATGTGTACTTTGTGATGAAACACATTGGGCACAGTATTGTATTCAATACACAAACAATGGAGGCACGGAAACAACGTGCTCAACAGCTGGAAAGTTGCACAAAGTGTTTAGGTAAACACAAGGGAGGTAAATGCTCACTGAAGAAATGTTTTAAATGCAAGGGTATGCATCATACAGCATTATGCCCAAGCACTTATGTTGAACAATCGACTTCCACAGAGTCAGGAAGTCAACAAACAGCAGCATTAAATGTGAAAATAAGTCTAAATCGACTGCTCTCCCAATAGCTCGAGTAGAGTTATCTAATTAATTACACAAAACCAATGTGCTAACATTATTTGATCAAGGCTACAAAGGTCTTTCATAAGACGAACAGTGTTGCAAAACTAAATAGACAACCCCATGCCAAAATACAGTTAGATATAGCTGGATTTTTCCGAAGTTGTGGTAAGCAGAAATATGACCAGCCAGATTCACTGTTGGTCTAGGAAACAGGAAAAAGACGGTAGAAGCTGTGGTAGTCGATGATTTGCCTAAGTCAGTGCAGATCCGGGGATTAAGAGATACAGTTGCAGCACTGAAGGCAGCCAAGGTCAAGTTAGCCTGTCCTGACATACAGACGGACACAATTAGTCCAGTTGATTTAATCATTGGAAGTGATTACTATCACTGTTTTGTGGAAAATATGGTAAGTAAACATGATGTTCACTTGCTGAAAAAGCTGGGGCCATAAGATATGTGGTCCAATTCCTCTCAAAGCTGGAAAGAAGCTGAAATTGATTCAGTAGAAAATGTACTAGTTACAAGAATAACTACTGATCACGTACCACAACAAAATTATCATTACTGGAAGAAATGAATGAACCAGTTGATAAGTTGTGGGACATAGATGCGATAGGTATTGATGTAAATAAACCAAGCCCACAGGAGTCTGAGACTTATAACCAATATTTGGACACTGTTAAATATGAAGATGGACAGTATTGGGTTAGGTTACCATTGAAATTAAATCC
>WNWK01046754.1:0-14193 GCA_009830355.1 Cherax destructor
AAAGCACTAAACTTAAACGTCGAAAATGCAAAAAATAGATTTTACAAATTTTTTAGCTTTTTTTTAGTATTTTTGAAATTAATTATAATTTGATATATTAAATTTTTAGATTTTTATAGATTTTAATGATTTTAAAATTTAAAATTTTAATTAAATTTATTTAATTTTAACATTTAAGATTAAATATTTTTAAAAAAAATCTAAATTTCTTAAAAAAACAAAATTTTGTTTTTCATAAAATTCAATTCTAAAAATTTAATATTATAAATTAAATAAATCTAAATCAATATAATATTTAAATATTGATGTTTAGAAAATTAAATAAATGATAAAATATTTTAATTTTGTTATTAATTTAAAAAATTTAATATATTATTTAAATTTAATTTTATTATATATAAATATAAATATTATTTATAAAAGTTTTAAGCTAATAAAAAATATTTAATCATATTCTTATAAAAATTGAATTCTATAAAAGTTTAATTAATTTTAAAATTAAAAAAATAAGCTTAAAACTATATCAATAAATTCAGAATTTTAAAATTATTTAAGTTTTTAGGGATTTTAAATATAAATAATTAATAAATATTAAATGCTATAAACTTGATTTTTGCATTTTTGACATTTAAGGATTAAGATTTTCTGAAACTATTTTAGATAAAATATCCTTAGTAACTTCCTAAAAAATCATAAAATTTTGTACTCCATAAATTAATTGCAGTAGAAATTTTTTAAAGTTGAAAATTAAGTATTTTAGTAAAAATGAGTTCAGAAAAGCACTCAAACCGCTCAAAACTGAAATATCAATAAATAGTTTTGACTTTCTTTTAATTTCTGTATTTTCGAAATAATAGAAATATTTAAAAATATTGATTTATAGATTTTAATGGGATTTAAAAAATGTAAATAATTAATAAATATTAAAATGCTATAAAACTGATTTTTTCATTTTGACGATTAAGGCATTTCAGTTTTCTGAAAATATTTTAGATAAAATATACCTTGAGTACTTAAAAATCATAATTTTGCTTACTTTTCATAAATTTCAATTCAGTGAAATTCTATTTAAAGTTAAAATTATATTTTCTAAATGGTTTCAAACATCAAACCTCTAAACGTCAAATATGCATAAACGAATATTTAAAAAAATATTGATTTATATTTTAATGATTTTTAAATATTAAATAATTAATTATTTTATTTTGACTAACTTTTAGTTTTCTGAAAAATATTTTGATAAAATTACTTTAACTTCTAAAAAAATCATAAATTTGCTTACTTTTCATAATTTAATTGCGTAATTCTATTAAGTGTAAAATTAAATTTAGCTAAAAATGAGTTTAAACTCAAACCCCTAAAACGTCGAAATATGCAAAAACGATTTTAATTCTGTTTAATGTTTCATTTTTCGAATAATATGAAATATTCTATAAATATTGATTTATAATTTTAATGGGATTTAAATATTAAATAATTATAAATATTAAATGTATAAACTTGATTTTATTGATTTTGCATTAATCAGTTTTCTGAACTATTTTATAAAATCCTTATGCTTCTAAGAAATCATAATTTTACTTTCAATTTATTGCAGTGAATTCTTTTAAAAGTGTGAAAATAAAAGCTAAAATGGTTTTGCAGAAACTCAAACCGCTCAAGTAAATTCATAAAATCATTTTAGCTTTTGGTTTAATGTTCATGTATTTCAAAAATATGAAATTTCTATAATATTGATTTTAGATTTAATGGGATTTAAAAAATAATTAATTGATTTTTTGATTTTTGATTAATTAGTTTTCGAAAACTATTTTGATAAAATATACCTTAAGCTCTAAAAATATAAAATTTTTTCATAAATTTCAATTGCAGTGAAATTCTTTTTTTTTAAAAATATGTAAATAATTTATATATATTCAAAAATCTATAAAACTATTTTATTATTTTGACGATTTAAGGCATTTTCAAGGATTTTCTGAAAACTATTGTTTTAGATAAAATATACCTATAAGTAAGCTCCTAAAAGAAAATCATAAAAATTTGCTTACTTTTCCATAAATTTCAATTGCAGTAGAAATTCTATTTATAAATTTCAATTGCAGTAGAAATTCTATTTAAAAGTGTGAAAATCTAAGTATTTTAGCTGAAAAATGAGTTTTGCAGAAAAGCACTCAAACCGCTCTAAAACGTCGAAATATGCATAAAATACGATTTTAGCACATTTTTCTTAGCTTTTAATGTTTCATGTATTTTCGAAAATAATATGAAATATTCGATAAAAATATTGATTTTTATAGATTTTAATGGGATTTTTAAAAACATGTAAATAATTAATAAATATTAAAAAATGCTATAAAACTGATTTTATTGCATTTTTGACGATTTAAGGTATTTTCAAGGATTTTCTGAAAACTATTTTAGATAAATATACCTTAGTAAGCTTCTAAAGAAAATCATAAATTTGCTTACTTTTCCATAAATTTAATTGCAGTAGAAATTCTATTTAAAGTTGAAAATCTAAGTATTTTAGCTGAAAAATGAGTTTGCGAAAGCACTCAAACCTCTAAAACGTCGAAATATGCATAAAATCGATTTTAGCACATTTTCTGAGCTTTTAATGTTTCATGTATTTTCAAAATAATATGAAATATTCTATAAAATATTGATTTTATAGATTTTAATGGATTTTAAAATGTAATAATTAATAAATATTAAATGCTATAACTGATTTTATTGATTTGACGATTTAAGGCATTTTAGATTTTCTGAAACTATTTTGATAAAATATACCTTAAGTACTTCTAAAAATATAAATTGCTACTTTTCATAAATTAATTGCAGGAAATTCTATTTAAAGTGTGAAAATTAGTATTTTAGTGAAAATGAGTTTGGAAACACTCAAACTCTAACGTCAAAATAAATTAATGATGCATCAAATATTCTAAAAATATTGATTTTATTTTAATGGATTTTTAAATAATATATAATATTAAATGCTATAAAACTTATTTTATTGCATTTTGAATTAACATTTAGTTTCTGAAAACTATTTGATAAATATACCTTGTACTTCATTTTATTGCATTTTTGACGATTTAAGGCATTTTAAGGATTTTCTGAAAACTATTTTTTTAGATAAAATATACCTATAAGTAAGCTTCCTAAAGAAAATCATAATATTTGCTTACTTTTCCTATAAATTTCAATTGCAGTAGAAATTCTATTTAAAAGTGTGAAAATCTAAGTATTTTAGCTAAAAATGAGTTTTGTCAGAAAAGCATCGAACCGCTCTAAAACGTCGAAATATGCCATAAAATGCGATTTTAGCACATTTTTCTGAGCTTTTTAATGTTTCATTCTGATATTCTTAAAAATGATTTATAGATTTAATGGATTTTTAAAAATATGTAAATAATTAATAAATATTCAAAAATGCTATAAAACTTGATTTTATTAATTTTTGACGATTTAAGGCATTTTCAAGGATTTTCTGAAAACTATTTTTTAGATAAAATATACCTATAAGTAAGCTTCTAAAAAAAATATAAAATTTTGCTTACTTTTCCATAAATTTCAATTGCAGTAGAAATTCTATTTAAAAGTGTGAAAATCTAAGTATTTTAGCTGAAAAATGAGTTTTGCCAGAAAGCACTCAAACCGCTCTAAAACGTCGAAATAT
Organism: Cherax destructor; assembly: GCA_009830355.1. Lineage (NCBI taxonomy): Eukaryota > Metazoa > Arthropoda > Malacostraca > Decapoda > Parastacidae > Cherax > Cherax destructor. The sequence goes on from WNWK01046754.1 coordinate 3,680, forward strand.
GCAATAAAATACGAAATATTCTAAAATTATTTTGATATATAATATTTTAAAATATTAATGGAATGTTTTAAAAATATGTAAATAATTAATAAATATTAAAAATGCTATAAAACTTGATTTATTGCATTTTTGACGATTTAAGGCATTTCAAGATTTTCTGAAAAACTATTTTTAGATAAAATATACCTATAAGTAAGCTTCCTAAAAGAAAATCATAATATTTTGCTTACTTTTCCTATAAATTTCAATTGCAGTAGAAATTCTATTTAAAAGTGTGAAAATCTAAGTATTTTAGCTAAAAAATGAGTTTTGTCAGAAAAGCATCAAACCGCTCTAAAACGTCGAAATATGCCATAAAATGCGATTTTAGCACATTTTTCTGAGCTTTTTAATGTTTCATGTATTTTCAAAATAATATGAAATATTCTATAAAATATTGATTTTTATAGATTTTTAATGGATTTTTAAAAATATGTAAATAATTAATAAATATTAAAATGCTATAAAACTTGATTTTATTGAATTTTTTGACGATTTAAGGCATTTTCAAGGATTTTCTGAAAAACTATTTTTTTAGATAAAATATACCTATAAGTAAGCTTCTTAAAATAAAATCATAAAATTTTGCTTACTTTTTCCATAAATTTCAATTGCAGTAGAAATTCTATTTAAAAGTGTGAAAATCTAAGTATTTTAGCTGAAAAATGAGTTTTGCCAGAAAAGCACTCAAACCGCTCTAAAACGTCGAAATATGCAATAAAATACGATTTCAAATGTTTTCTGCTTTAATGATTTATGTATTTAATAATATGAAATATTCTATAAAAATATTGATTTTTATAGATTTTTAATGGGATTTTTAAAAATATGTAAATAATTAATAAATATTAAAAATGCTATAAAATTGATTTTATTGCATTTTTGACATTAATTCAAGGAATTTTCAAGATTTTTGAACTATTTTTAGATAAAATATACCTGTGAGTAAGCTTCTAAAAAAATCATAAAATTTTGCTTACTTTTCCCATAAATTTCAATTGCAGTAGAAATTCTATTTAAAAGTGTGAAAATGTAAGTATTTTAGCTGAGGAGGTAAGGGTAGATTAGAGAGTGGTATAGTGTAAGAAATGTTGTTTGGGGTGTTAGTCGACTGGTGTGTGTCGCATCCTGGGACAAAATTGACTTAATTTGCCCGAAATGCTCTTCATAACAAGGGGCTTTCTATATACGTAGTAGTATGTCATTGATGTCAGCCAGACCTGTATACCTTGTACATGTACTTGTAGTAAATAAAGATATTATTATTATTATTATTATTATTGTTATTATTATTATTATTATTGTTATTATTATTATTATTATTATTATTAGTACCGTATGTTGGAAAGGATGCCTACTGTTTTGGAGACCTTATTGGCTATGTGTTGAATGTGGGTATTAAATTTCAAGTTTCAGTCAAGGTGTAGACCTTAAACTTTGCCCTTAGTGTGCCTTGCAATGGGAGAACCGTTGATCAATATGTTCAATTGAATATTTGAAGTTCTGTTTCTAAACAGCACGTAGTAAGTTTTGTCAATATTTAAGGGTGAGTTTGTTAGTAGTCATCGTCGTTAACATTGTCGCTGAGGGTAGTCGGATCTGAGTGGGAGAAGACGTAAGTAGTGTCATCACAGAACAGAACAGGTTTAAGGGGACGAGATGCGTTGGGGAGATCGATGTAAGTGAGAAAGAACAAAGAGCCAAGGACACTGCCTTGGGGCACTCCTGTGTCTACAGGCTGAGTTGACGAGATTTCACTTTTTGTGGAGACATACTGATGTCTATTGTTATGATAAGACTTTAGGTATGCTAGGGTATGTTTTCTGACCCCATAATTCTCTAGTTTACGGTGCAGGACATTGTGGTCCTATGGACCTGCTCTCCGCAAGTCTATGAAGAGTCTCAGAGGATATTCATTTTTTTTTCAAGAGCTGTATAAAGCCGTTCGAGTATTTGTATAATTGCATCAATCGTACTTTTTTTCAGTCTATAACCAAACTGGCAGGGGTTAAGTATGCTGTGAGATATTCAACAGGGGTAAACTCGTTTATGTATTATTTTGTCGAAGATTTTTAGATAGTAAAGGCAAGCTGCATATAGGCCTATAGTTATTTACTTCAGTTGGATCGCCTCCTTTGAGGATCGGGGTAACTCTTGCTATATTAATTATTGATGAGAATGTTGAAGACTCCATTGATTTGTTGAACAGAGTTACAGTAGCGGGTCCCAGTACATGAGCTGCTTTTTATACATTAATGGCGGTAAATTATTTAGGCTTAACCACTAGTTTCCCTTTCAGTCAGGCAAATAAACTATTTAAAGTAATTTCTCCGTCAAAAACCCGCTCTTTACTTATTTCTCGTTTATACAGGCAACTAAACGCTCTTGATGACCAGTTTATTGAACATGTAAGTAAACGCTCTTGACGACCAGTTTATTTTTCAGCCAAGTAAACGCTCTTGACGACCAGTTTATTTAACATGTAAGTAAACGCTCTTGACGATTAGTTAATTTTATAGGCAAGTAAACACTCTTGACGACTAATTTCTCTCAAAGGCAAATAAGCACCCAATAGTGTTCATATATTAAGTAAAGGTTGGTAGCACAGCTGACACGTACAGTCTCAACAGCTAACACGCACAGTCTTAACAGGCAAAGTGCAACGACACGTACAGTGCTCAACAACTGACACGTACAGTGCTCAACAACTGACACGTACAGTGCTACAACAACTGACACGTCTGCACAAATGTGCTAAATGAGTACAGTGCTCAACAACTACAGTAAGTGCTCAACTGACACGTACAGTGCTCAACTGAACGTACAGGCTCAACGACACGTACAGTGCTCAACTGAACGTACAGTGCTCAACTGACACGTACAGTGCTCAACTGACACGTACAGTGCTCAACTGACACGTACAGTGCTCAACAACGTAAGTGCTCAACGACACGTACAGTGCTCAACAATGACACGTACAGTGCTCAACTGACACGTACAGTGCTCAACTGACACGTACAGTGCTCAACTGACACGTACAGTGCTCAACTGACACGTACAGTGCTCAACTGACACGTACAGTGCTCAACTGACACGTACAGTGCTCAACTGACACGTACAGTGCTCAACTGACACGTACAGTGCTCAACTGACACGTACAGTGCTCAACTGACACGTACAGTGCTCAACTGACACGTACAGTGCTCAACTGACACGTACAGTGCTCAACTGACACGTACAGTGCTCAACTGACACGTACAGTGCTCAACTGACACGTACAGTGCTCAACTGACACGTACAGTGCTCAACTGACACGTACAGTGCTCAACTGACACGTACAGTGCTCAACTGACACGTACAGTGCTCAACTGACACGTACAGTGCTCAACTGACACGTACAGTGCTCAACTGACACGTACAGTGCTCAACTGACACGTACAGTGCTCAACTGACACGTACAGTGCTCAACTGACACGTACAGTGCTCAACTGACACGTACAGTGCTCAACTGACACGTACAGTGCTCAACTGACACGTACAGTGCTCAACTGACACGTACAGTGCTCAACTGACACGTACAGTGCTCAACTGACACGTACAGTGCTCAACTGACACGTACAGTGCTCAACTGACACGTACAGTGCTCAACTGACACGTACAGTGCTCAACTGACACGTACAGTGCTCAACTGACACGTACAGTGCTCAACTGACACGTACAGTGCTCAACTGACACGTACAGTGCTCAACTGACACGTACAGTGCTCAACTGACACGTACAGTGCTCAACTGACACGTACAGTGCTCAACTGACACGTACAGTGCTCAACTGACACGTACAGTGCTCAACTGACACGTACAGTGCTCAACTGACACGTACAGTGCTCAACTGACACGTACAGTGCTCAACTGACACGTACAGTGCTCAACTGACACGTACAGTGCTCAACTGACACGTACAGTGCTCAACTGACACGTACAGTGCTCAACTGACACGTACAGTGCTCAACTGCAGAGCACGTACAGTGCTCAACTGACACGTACAGTGCTCAACTGACACGTACAGTGCTCAACTGACACGTACAGTGCTCAGCACGTACGTGCTCAACGACACGTACAGTGCTCAACTGACACGTACAGTGCTCAACTGACACGTACAGTGCTCAACTGACACGTACAGTGCTCAACTGACACGTACAGTGCTCAACTGACACGTACAGTGCTCAACTGACACGACAGTGCTCAACTGACACGTACAGTGCTCAACTGACACGTACAGTGCTCAACTGACACGTACAGTGCTCAACTGACACGTACAGTGCTCAACTGACACGTACAGTGCTCAACTGACACGTACAGTGCTCAACTGACACGTACAGTGCTCAACTGACACGTACAGTGCTCAACTGACACGTACAGTGCTCAACAGCTGACACGTACGGTGCTCTTGTAATGCAGAGCACTGTACGTGTACGCGCTAAACACCACGGTCTGATGAGCGCCAGGCAGCAGAGCTGTACTCACTTGTATGTCTCAGTAGAGCTCTGGTAATGTGCCGCGCAAAACAGGTGCAGAAATTTTGCCGCGCAGTTGAACACGTGTATTATGGCGCGCAAGTGAGTGCAGGCAATTTGGCGGGCACGTGAACCTGGGTACTATGACGCGCTGCGACAGTGTGTCAGTTGTTGATGAGTGCTGGAAGTGTTAGCATGATACAGTGATGAACTCTGAGGTAGGTTGTGACTCTGCTTGTTGTTGTGACTGTTATAGTGACTGCTTGTTGTAGTGATTCTGCTTGTTGTTGTGACTCTGCTTGTATTAACTCTGTTATAGTGACTGCTTGTTGATGTGACTGCTTGTTGTAGTGACTGCTTGTTGTAGTGACTGCTTGTTGTGGTGACTGTTGTAGTGACTCTTTTAGTGACTCTGCTTGTTGTTGTGACTCATAGTAACTCTTTTGTTTTTGTGACTGCTTGATGTTGTGACTGTTATAGTGACTGCTTGTTGTAGTGACTGCTTCTTGTTATGACTGCTTGTTGTAGTGACTGCTTGTTGTAGTGACTGCTTGTTGTTATGACTGCTTGTTGTGGCTCTTGCTTGATGTTGTGACTGTTATAGTGACTGCTTGTTGTAGTGACTGCTTCTTGTTATGACTGCTTGTTGTAGTGACTGCTTGTTGTAGTGACTGCTTGTTGTTATGACTGCTTGTTGTGGCTCTTGTTGTAGTGACTGTTATAATGACTGTTATAATAACCCTGTTATAGTGACTGCTTTTTGTGACTCTGCTTGTTATAGTGACTACTTGTTGTGTCTGTTGTAGTGACTTTGCTTGTTGTTGTGACTGTTATTACTCTACTTGTCGTGACTCAGTTATAGTGACTCTGCTTGTAGTGATTATTATAGTGACTGCTTGTTGTAATGACTATGCTTATTGTAGTGACTCCGATATAGTGTTTCTGCTTGTTGTGATTCTGTTATAGTGACTCTGCCTGCTTGTTGTTGTGATTCTGTAATAGTGACTCTGCTTGTTTACCTGGAGTTTACCTGGAGAGAGTTCCAGGGGTCAACGCCCCTGCGGCCGGGTCTGTGACCAGGCCTAATGTTGGATCAGAGCCTGATCAACCAGGCTTTTACTGCTGGCCGCACGCAGTCCAACTTACGAACCACAGCCTGGCTGGTCAGGCACCGACTTTAGGTGCCTGTCCAGTGCCTGCTTGAAGACAGCCAGGGGTCTATTGGCAATCCCCCTTATGTATGCTGGGAGGCAGTTGAACAGTCTTGGGCCCCTGACACTTATTGTGTTGTCTCTCAACGTGCTAGTGGCACCCCTGCTTTTCATTGGGGGGATGTTACATCGTCTGCCGAGTCTTTTGCTTTCGTAGGGAGTGACACTCGTGTGCAAGTTTGGTACTAATCCCTCTAGGATTTTCCAAGTGTATATAATAATGTATCTCTCCCGCCTGCGTTCCAGGGAGTACAGGTTTAGGAACTTCAAGCGTTCCCAGTAATTGAGGTGGTTTATTGCAGTTATGCGTGCCTTGAAGGTTCTCTGTACATTTTCTAGGTCAGCAATTTCACCTGCCTTGAAAGGTGCAGTTAGTGTGCAGCAATATTCCAGCCTAGATAGAACAAGCGATCTGTAAAGTGTCATCATGGGCTTGACATCCGTGTTGTTGTGATTCTGTTATAGGGACTCTGATTGTTGTAATGACAGTTTTAGTGACTGCTTGTTGTGACTCTGCTTTTTGTAGTGACTGTTATAATGACTTATAGTGACTCTGCTTGTTGTTATAACTCTGCTTGTTGTAGTGACTCTGCTTGTTATAACTCTGCTTGTTGTAGTGACTGCTTGTTGTTATAATTCTGCTTGTTGTAGTGACTGTTGTGCCTCTTGTTGTAGTGACTGCTTATTATTGTGACTCTACTTGTTGTTGTGACTGCTCTTGGGACTGCTTGTTGTTGTGACTCTTTTTGCTCATGGGACTGCTTGTTGTGACTGCTTGATGAGACTACTTGTTACTGTGACTATTTGCTGTCGTGGCTCAGTTATAGTGACTCTGCTTGTTGTGACTCTGCTTGTTGTAGTTACTGTTATAGTGACTCTGCTTGTTGTAGTGACTTTATAATGACTGTGCTTGTTGTGATGATGGCGCTTTTTGTTGTGATTCTGCTTGTTGTATTTGCTGTTATAGTGACTCTGCTTGTTGTAGTGACTTATATTGACTGTGATTGTTGTAATTATTGTGCTTGTTGTCGTGATTGCTTCTTTGTGACTGCTTGTTGTAGTGACTCTGCTTGTTGTTGTGACTTATAATGACCAGTTGTAGTGAAAGTGTTATTGTGACTCCGTGTTAGTGACTATATTATAGTGACTATGTTATAGTTAGTATGTTATAGTGACTGTTATGGTGACTGTTATAGTGACTGTTGTAGCGACTCTGTTATAGTGACTTTTATTGTGACCCTGTTATAGTAACTTGTAATGACTCATAGTGACTCTTTATGGTGACCCTGTTATAGTAACCGTTGTAAGGACTCTTATAGTGACTTTGTTGTAGTGGCTCTTTTATGGTGACCCTGTTATATTAACCGTTGTAATGACTCTTATAGTGACTGTTGTAGTGATTGTTATAGTGACTGTTATGGTGACTATGTTATAGTGACTGTTATAGTAAATGTTATAGTGATTCTGATTGTTGTAGTGACTATTATAGTGATTCCATTATAGTGACTTGTACAGTGGCTCGGTTGTAGTGGCTGTTATAGTGAGTCTTTATAGTGGCTCTGTTACAGTGAATGCTTGTTGGAGTGACTGCTACTCTGCTTGTTGTAGTGACTCTTTATAGTGACTGCTTGTTATAGTGAGTCTGCTTGTTATAGTGACTCTGTTATAGTGACTCTGCTTGTTGTATTGGCTCTGTTATAGGAATGTTATAGTGACTAACAATGAATCTCCTTGTTTTAGTGACTGTTATAGTGACTCTGCTTGTTGAAGTGACTCTGCTTGTTGAAGCGACTCTGCTTGTTGTGATTCTGCATGTTGTAGTGATTCGGCTTGTTGTTGTGACTCTGCTGTAGTGGCTCTGCTTGTTTTGGTGACTGTTGTAGTGACTTTGCTTGTTATTGTGATTCTGTTTGTTGTAATGGATCTACTTGTTGTAGTGACTCTGCTTGTTGTAGTGATTGTTATAGTGACTGCTTATTACTGTGACTGCTTGTTGTAGTGGGTCTTCTTGTTGTAGCGACTCTGCTTCTTGCAGTGACTGCTTGTTATAGTGACTGCTTGTTATAGTGACTGCTTGTTATAGTGACTGCTTGTTATAGTGACTCTGCTTGTTACAGTGACTCTGCTTGTCGCAATGACTGCTTGTTCCATTGACCTTGCTTGTTGTAGTGACTGTGCCCGATGTAGCATCTTTGACTCTGCTTACTGAAGAGACTTTGCATGTTGTTGTTCTGCATGCCTTCACATGTGAGTGTGAAGTGAACATCTCTAGGAAGGTCATCTCTCTCTCTCTCTCTCTCTCTCTCTAGTAGTTTATAATGTAATGTTTAGTTTAACATCTTTATTATGCAGCCCATACCCATCCTGTGGGCGGTAGTCAAAAGAATACAGAGGTACATAATGGGGCCAGGAACTGGACTCCAAAGTTATGATAGCTGAACTAGTTACAAAGGTAATGAACTCCAGGTAGATCTGGTCCCAATCATGGTAAATTACAAAGGTAATGAACCATCTACACTCCTATACATGGTTACAATCATGAACAAATTACAAAGTAATGAGCCACTGACACGTCCACACCCGGTCACAATTGTAATGAGTTATAAGTACAAATATTAAGTGGGTCATACACCCACACGAGCGCGCACATACGAGCGCGCCGCCACACACACAGGAGGAGACATGATAACGACATACAAAATACTGCGGGGAATCGACAAGGTAGACAGTGACAGGATGTTCCGAGAGGAACACAGAAACAAGGGACACAACTGGAAGCTGAAGACTCAGATGAGTCAAAGGGATGTTAGGAAGCATTTCTTCAGCCAAGAGTAGTCAGGAAGTGGAATAGTCTAGATAAAGATATAGTGGAGGCAGGAACCATACACAGTTTTAAGACGAGGTATGATAAAGCTCATGGAGCAGGAGAGCAGAGACCCAGTAGCGGGCAGCGAAGAGGCGGGGCCAGGAGCTGAGTCTCGACCCTGCAACACAATGTGGGTGGAGTACACACACACACACACACACACACACACACACACACACACACACAACACCCCCCCTCAAGGTAATCTTCAAGGCAGAATCAGCCCCACCACAATCCTGCAAGATAAAGCTCGGCTGATGACGAACCAGGGACCGAAATGTATATTTAGATCGGGACAGAACGCAGGAAGAAGGGAGGCCCGGAGGAGAAGATAAGAAGACGAAGAGAGGAGGGAGAGGAGACAGCGATATACGGAGGACACCAAGCCCAAGCAGGACAAACACACACACTGGAAGGCAAACCTGTGTAACAAACCTCCTAGAGTTCTATGATAAAGTAACAGAGGTAAGGCAGGAGAGAGAAGGGTGGGTTGATTGCATTTTCCTGGGCTGCAGGAAGGCCTTCGACACAGTTCCTCACATGAGATTAGTAAAGAAGCTGGAAGAACAAGCAGGTATAACAGGAAGGGCACTGAATGGATCAGGGAATACCTCAAAGGGAGGCAACAACGGGTCATGGTGCGTGGTGAGGTATCACAGTGGGCGCCTGTGACGAGCGGTGTACCGCAGGGGTCAGTCCTAGGACCAGTGTTATTCCTGGTATATGTAAATGACATGACGGACGGGATAGACTCAGAAGTGTCTCTATTCATGGGATGATGTGAAAATAATGAGGAGAATCACATCGGAAGAGGACCAGGCAGGGCTGCAAACAGACCTGGACAAGCTCGACATCTGGTCTAGCAGATGGCTTTCGAATTCAATCCTCCAAATGCAAAGTCATGAGGATCGGAGAAGGGCAAAGAAGACCACTGACAGAGTACAAGCTGGGCGGACAAAGGCTACAAACCTCGGCAAAGGAGAAAGACCTTAGAGTGAGTATAACGCAGCAAGTCTCCGGAGGCACATCAACCAGATAACTGCGGCAGCATATGGGCGTCTGGTAAACCTTAGATTAGCGTTCCGTTACCTTAACAAGGAATCGTTCAAGACACTGTATACCGTGTACGTCAGGCCCATACTAGAATATGCAGCACCAGTCTGGAACCCACACCTGGTCAAGCACATAAGGAAACTGGAGAAAGTGAAAGGTTTGCGACAAGGTTAGTTCCACAACTCAGGGTCTGTCTTATGAAGAAAGATTGAGGGAAATAGGACTAACAACACTGGAGGAAAGAAGGTCAGAGGAGACATGATAACGACATACAAAATACTGCGGGAATTGACAAGGTAGATAGTGACAGGTTGTTTCAGAGAGGGAACACAGAAACAAGGGGACACAACTGGAAGCTGAAGACTCAGATGAGTCAAAGGGATGTCAGGAAACATTTCTTCAGCCACAGAGTAGTCAGGAAGTGGAATGAACTAGAGAAAGATATAGTGGAGGCAGGAACCATACATAGTTTTAAGACAAGGTATGATAAAGCTCATGGAGCAGGAGAGCAGAGACCCAGTAGCAGACAGCGAAGAGGCGGGGCCAGGAGCTGAGTCTCGACCCTGAAACCACAATTAGGTGAGTACAATTAGGTGAGTACCTCGGCGGGCCTCAAATCACAAACAACCCACGACAACCATACACTCTAACACCACACACACTTATCAGTCCCCCTGTCCCACCCCAGCAACCCAAAACCCACCATCACAGCTACCCCCCACCCCCACCACAAACTGCACCCCACCAGCCCATATTCCAACCATACAATCCCCCACCCATGCTGCAACCCCCTACGGGCACCCTGCCCACCCCCAACCCACCAAGATCTCCC
>WNWK01046755.1:0-14192 GCA_009830355.1 Cherax destructor
TAATAAATGCCCTCGTGGGCGTTGTCTGGAAACACTGCTGTAAATCGCACCGTCAGAAGACTTGGAACCATCGGTGTACACTGCGATGGCATGAGAATAAGTCTGGAAGTGATTAAGAAAAAGAGGCGAGAAGCAACCGTATATTTGGGCTTTGCGCATGACAGTGGGGAAGAAGAGACAAGAACCGTCGGAACTTCCCAAGGGAAAGGGAAAATTAGATGCTATATGAACATAGAAAAGTGGCAACTGAAGAGAAGACAAGAGGGAATGTAGACGAAGAGAAAAGGGATGGAGTAAACAGGGCGCCGGACAAATAAGGAACTTCTACTAACATTCGTTACCATCCTATATGTGGAAGGATTGCGGAGGTCATGAGAGCGAACAAAATAGTAGTTATAGTTTAATATCTTTATTATGCACCCATACCCATTCTGTGGGCGGTAGTCAAAAGATTACAGAGGTACATAATGGGTCAAATAGCGGAGGCAATAAGCATCACGAGGATCGGTCAAGAATGGAATACTCGCCTCTGCATAGAGCACCGAGGCATAAACGTAATCCTGGTGATGGATGGGATCAAGGATAGAAAGAGTTGCAGGAGAGGTAGGTTTATAATGTAATGGTTTCTCCTAGCTAGTGCTTTATAATATAATAGGTTCTACTAGCTAGTGGTTTATAAGGTAATGATTTCTCCTAGCTAGTGGTTTAATGTAATGGTTCTCCTAGTTAGTGATTCATAATGTAATGGTTTCCCCTAGCTAGTGGTTTATAATGTAATGATTTCTCCTGCCTAGTGGTTTATAATGTATTGGTTTCTCCTAGCTAGTGGTTTATAATGTATTGGTTTCTCCTTGCTAGTGGTTTATAATGTGATTTCTCTGGCTAGTGGTTTATAATGTGGTTTCTCCTGGCTAGTGTTTTATGTGGTATTTTCTCCTTTCTAGTGGTTTATAATGTATCTTTGAAAGGGTTCTAAGATTGCCACCCATCTAGATATCCATCAGTTTATAATATGTGGTTTCGCCTTGAGGTTTATAATGTAGTTGTCTGCTTCAACTGACATTCATCAAAGAGTCTGTACGTAGTGTCTGTCCTTGTGTCTGTCCTTGTGTCTGTCCTTGTGTCTGTACATAGTGTCTGTACGTAGTGTCTGTACGTAGTGTCTGTCCTTGTGTCTGTACGTAGTGTCTGTCCTTGTGTCTGTACGTAGTGTCTGTCCTTGTGTCTGTACGTAGTGTCTGTCCTTGTGTCTGTACGTAGTGTCTGTCCTTGTGTCTGTACGTAGTGTCTGTCCTTGTGTCTGTACGTAGTGTCTGTCCTTGTGTCTGTCCTTGTGTCTGTCCTTGTGTCTGTCCTTGTGTCTGTCCTTGTGTCTGTCCTTGTGTCTGTTCTTGTGTCTGTCCTTGTGTCTGTACGTAGTGTCTGTCCTTGTGTCTGTACGTAGTGTCTGTCCTTGTGTCTGTCGTAGTGTCTGTCCTTGTGTCTGTCCTTGTGTCTGTCCTTGTGTCTGTACGTAGTGTCTGTCCTTGTGTCTGTACGTAGTGTCTGTCCTTGTGTCTGTACGTAGTGTCTGTCCTTGTGTCTGTACGTAGTGTCTGTCCTTGTGTCTGTACGTAGTGTCTGTCCTTGTGTCTGTACGTAGTGTCTGTCCTTGTCTGTATGTAGTGTCTGTCCTTGTGTCTTCGTTCAGTTCTACATTGTCTTCTTAATCATGTTATTATGATGAAATAAAGCGCTAAACCGACAAGGGTCATGCAGCGCTATAATCATGTGTTGATAATAATAATAATAATAATAATAATAATACTTTATTGAGACATGGTACAGTGATACATGGTTGGGTAGACAAGATACATAGGTATTAATGAGATGTACATGCCAAAAGCCCCTAATATGGTGTGCATTGCGGGCATTCTTAGGTCTACTTAATTGTAGACTACATGGTAAAAAGTTATGGTTGATAATTTATAAAATAAGTATAATTGTGTATCTAAGTTATAAAGTTTGAATATAAGTTGGACATATCAATTAATTGTTGGACATATCAATTAATTGTAGCAATGCAACTAATTGAGTGAGATAACATTTAGAACAATTAATTGCAATGCAGTTACAGTTTACGTGGTCATTATAATGTAAATGTTATGGTAACAGTTAGCTTAGTATGTATTATTCATAACAAGTTTTTACATTTAAGTGATTAGTAAGTTTTTTACACTTAAGTGATTATTCTACTTTGTTGGGAATGTTTGATATTGAGCATTTAGGTTTGGGGGAGAAGGTGTTTTTTTAGCATCGATATTCTTTTTAGCATCCTTATTCTTCTCCTCTTTATTTCCTCTCTGCCTGTATATTATTATAATCAAAACTACGCACTAAACCCACAAGGCGAAACTTAATTTCGTATATTAAAAACAGTGAGTACAGTAATGGGTCTCCATGGCCATGAAAAAATATATATTTGATCACATTACCTGTTACATGGTAACCTAATTTAGGTTAGGTAAGGTTTGTCAGGAAACGGGACAGGTGTTTCTTGACATATAATGACCCTCCGCTGGAGCTTTGGTCATCTGACCGAGGTCTTTCGCTGGCTTACTGGTCCACCCATTTGAAAATTAGGGTTATATTCCAACCTAATTTCCTGTACGTTGGTAGGTCAGAAGATGCCAGACTTTGATGGCAAATGGCTGAGGGAGGCGTCGAAGAATGAAAAGATATTCGAGCAATGTCATAAGAAAGGGATTTTATTAATCGCTTACCACGTCAACCTCAGTACAGCTGTACCTCTCCAGGAGGACCAGGTTAGACTGGCTCTTACACACCTCTACCGGTAAGTTTAATCGATAATTTGCATGGAAATAAGTCACTTTGTCTGACCTTTTTGGGTTATCTTGGGTAATCTACATACATGCTGCTCTGTATGATAATTTATGTAACTGTATTTATGTGTAGCTGAATAAAAACTTACTTAACAAAGTACTTGCTATGTGGGATCACAATTGTGAAACGAATGTATTGTTTTAAATGTTTGAGTTTAGCGAGATGATATGCAGTCTTTGACTAATGTGTATTGATATTATTCAAAATGCATCGTGTGTTTACCACGTTAGATACTAAATATTGATCTTGTCATTGTTATGTCCAGTGAGAATAGCATCGCATATCTGTTAATTATCTCATTAAATACACCAGATGTGTATAATAATAACAACGCTATCTACATATATTACTCAACAGCCTATTGATTACTTCAGGGTCAAGTTGTATCCAAGCTGCACTCCACTAGGCTACCATATTTTACTGTATTATAAAAGGATTCAAGTAAACTTTTAGCGTATTTAATTGATATATTCTAGGTGTATATACCCATGACCCAAGATAACGTTGTTTGCAACCTTAATACAAGGATTTTATTATTATTATCATCATCATCATAGCGAAGGAGGGATTTTTTAAAGAATAAATTTGTGAGGTAGATACTGTTGAGTGTGGAGATTAGATGATAATGTGGGTTATCAGAGACATAATTCAGAAGGCCAAAGGAAGGGTTGTTGAGGTAATTTGGGCAGAGATAATGGAACAGAACTGGGGATGACTAAGAGTGTTTTAAAACTGGGGTGCAAAGAAAGAGAAGTAGGGGTGTTCCCAGGAAAGTTTGGAGGAAGTAATGGAGGGACTTGAGCATCCAGCAGGCTTGTGTGACTATGGGAGTGAAGTATTTTTCATGGATTGACTAGCTCTTAGTGCAAGTACCTGGAATTTACCTGGAGAGAATTCCAGGGGTCAACGCCCCTGCGGCCTGGTCTGTGACCAGGCCTCATGTTGGACCAGAGCCTGATCAACCAGGCTGTTACTGCTGGCCGCACGCAGTCCAACGTACGAACCACAGCCTGGCTGGTCAGGTACCGACTTTAGGTGCCTGTCCAGTGCCTGCTTGAAGACAGCCAGGGGTTTGTTGGTAATCCCCCTTATGTATGCTGGGAGGCAGTTGAACAATCTTGGGCCCCTGACACTTATTGTGTTGTCCCTCAACGTGCTAGTGGCACCCTTGCTTTTCATTGTGGGGATGTTACATCGCCTGCCGAGTCTTTTGCTTTCGTAGGGAGTGATTTTCGTGTGTAAGTTTGGTACTAATCCCTCGAGAATTTTCCATGTGTATATAATAATGTATCTCTCCCGCCTGCGTTCTAGGGAGTACAGGTTTAGAAACTTCAAGCGTTCCCAGTAATTGAGGTGGTTTATCGCAGTTATGCGTGCCGTGAAGGTTCTCTGCACATTTTCAAGGTCAGCAATTTCACTTGCCTTGAAAGGTGCAGTTAGTGTGCAGCAATATTCCAGCCTAGATAGAACAAGCGATTTGTAAAGTGTCAACATGGGCTTTGCATCCCTGGTTTTGAAGGTTCTCATTATCCATCCTGTCATTTTTCTAGCAGATGCGATTGCTACGGTGTTATGGTCCTTGAAGGTGAGATCCTCTGACATGATCACTCCCAGGTCTTTGACATTAGTTTTTCGTTCTATTGTGTGGTTGGAATTAGTTTTGTACTCCGATGAGATTATAATTTCCTCACGTTTTCCGTATCTGAGTAATTGAAATTTCTCATCATTGAACTTTATATTGTTTTCTGCAGCCCATTTAAAGATTAGGTTTATGTCTGCTTGGAGTCTTGCAGTGTCTTCAACGGTGGACAATGTCATACAGATTCGGGTGTCATCTGCAAAGGAAGACACTGCACTGTGGCTTATATCCCTGTCTATGTCCGATATGAGGATGAGGAACAGGATGGGAGCGAGTACTGTGCCTTGTGGAACAGAGCTTTTCACATTAGCTGCCTCAGACTTTACTCTGTTGACTACTACTCTTTGTGTTCTACTTGTTAGGAAATTATAGATCCATCTACCAACTTTTCCTGTTATTCCTTTATCACTCATTTTGTGTGCTATCACACCATGGTCACACTTGTCAAAGGCTTTGCAAAGTCTGTGTATATAACATCTGCATTCTGTTTGTCCTCTAGAGCATCCAGGACCTTGTCATAGTGGTCCAGTAGTTGGGACAGACAGGAGCGACCTGCTCTAAACCCATCCTGCCCTGGGTTGTGTAATTGATGGTTATCTAGATGAGTGGCGATCTTGCTTCTTAGAACCCTTTCAAAGATTTTTATGATATGGGACGTTAGCGCTATTGGTCTGTAGTTCTTTGCCATTGCTTTACTGCCGCCTTTGTGGAGTGGGGCTATGTCTGTTGTTTTTAGTAACTGCGGGACGACCCCAGTGTCCATGCTCCCTCTCCATAGGATGTTAAAAGCACGTGATAGGGGCTTCTTGCAGTTCTTGATGAACACTGAGTTCCATGAGTCGGGGCCTGGAGCGGAGTGCATGGGCATGTCATTTATCGCCTTTTCAAAGTCATGTGGCGACAGGGTAATGTCAGATAGGCTTGCGTCTACCAGGTTCTGTGGCACTCTCATAAAAAATCATTTAGGTCTTCAACTTTTAGTCTGGTTAGCGGCTCACTAAAAACTGAGTCATACTGGGACTTTAGTAACTCACTCATTTCCTTGATGTCATCTGTGTAAGACCCATCTCGTTTTAGTAGGGGCCCAATACTGGATGTTGTTCTCGACTTTGTTTTGGCATAAGAAAAGAAATACTTTGGGTTTCTTTCAATTTCATTTATGGCTTTTAGTTCTTCCCGCGTTTCTTGATTCCTGTAAGATTCCTTAAGTTTTAATTCAATGTTTGCTATTTCTCTGACCAGTGCCTCCCTACGTATTTCAGATATATTGGCCTCTTGTAGCCGCTCTGTTATTCTTTGCCTTCGCCTGTATAGGGAGCGCCTCTCTCTTTCTAGTTTACATCTTCTCCTCCTTTTCCTTAAGGGAATTTGCCTTGAGCAAACCTCAAGTGCCACAGAGTTAATTTGTTCTAGACATAGGTTAGGATCCGTGATGCTTAGGCTGTCTTCCCAGTTTATATCATTTAGGATTTGATTTACTTGTTCCCACCTTATGTTTTTGTTATTGAAGTTGAAATTGGAGAAGGCTCCCTCGCGACTGATCACATTTTGTTGATCTGGGGCCCCCCTCATGCATGTCTGGACCTCTATTATGTTGTGATCTAAATATATCGTTTTTGATATGATGACATTTCGTATCAGATCATCATTGTTAGTGAAGATGAGGTCCAGTGTATTCTCCAATCTTGTAGGCTCTATTATTTGCTGGTTTAAGGTGAATTTGGTGCAGAGATTTAAAAGCTCGTGTGTGTGCGAGTTTTCATCTGAGCTGCCTCCTGGTGTTATCTCTGCTACCACATTATTTGCAATATTCCTCCATTGGTAAGGTAACACTTACGAAGGAATTCAAGGAAAACCAGTTGGCCACACTCGAGTCCTGGCACTCTGAAAGGAGGGGTGAGGATGCTGCAGTCAGAAGAGTCATCTGAATTGTGATATCAGCGCTTGTGTCAAGACAGCGACTGAATGAATCATGGTCAATGAGTTTACTTCTTTTTGGGGTCACCGCCACCAGACGTCCATCACTAAACAACGTTTATGGTCACAGTTATTACACAACGTTCATGATCACAGTTAATGAACATTTTACACAATGTTCATGGTCACAGTTAATGAACATATTACACAACGTTCATGGCCAGTTAATGAACAACGTTCATGGTCAGTTAATGAACAACGTTCATGGTCAGTTAATGAACAACGTTCATGGTCAGTTAATGAACAACGTTCATGGTCAGTTAATGAACAACGTTCATGGTCAGTTAATGAACAACGTTCATGGTCAGTTAATGAACAACGTTCATGGTCAGTTAATGAACAACGTTCATGGTCAGTTAATGAACAACGTTCATGGTCAGTTAATGAACAACGTTCATGGTCAGTTAATGAACAACATTCATGGTCAGTTAATGAACAACGTTCATGGTCAGTTAATGAACAATGTTCATGGTCAGTTAATGAACAACGTTCATGGTCAGTTAATGAACAACGTTCATGGTCAGTTAATGAACAACGTTCATGGTCAGTTAATGAACAACGTTCATGGTCACAGTTAATGAACAACGTTCATGGTCACAGTTAATGAACAACGTTCATGGTCACAGTTAATGAACAACGTTCATGGTCACACATTTAATGAACAACGTTCATGGTCACAGTTAATGAACAACGTTCATGGTCACAGTTAATGAACAACGTTCATGGTCACAGTTAATGAACAACGTTCATGGTCACAGTTAATGAACAACGTTCATGGTCATGGTTAATGAACAACGTTCATGGTCACGGTTAATGAACAATGTTCATGGCCACCGTAAATGAAATGGTTTTCAATCATAAAATAATAATTGCATTAAGATCATTTTCCTTCAATGGGAGTGTTATGGTTGGAGGAGGTAATGAAACCAGAATAACAATAACAAAACTATACTCTCTCAAGTTCCTGATCACAACACAAAACAAAAGACGATTGACATGCACAAAATAACATACGATTTAATTATCTCACTGCTCACAATACATTATAGGAAGGGAAGTACCTTGATGCTAGTGAACTGCTTTTGATCTGAGAAATTAGAGCTTCCCTCCCCGTCCTCACATCAAACCAGATTAACTTCCCAGTATGACTTGGTGTTTAGTAAGCCGCTAACCAGACAGAGTCGATAACCTAAATTAATTTTTTATGACTTTGACTCAGAATTTAGTCAATTCAAACATCTCTGATATTATCCTACCACCACATGACTTCAAAACGGCAATGACATGCCCATGCACTCTGCCCCAGGCCAAGTCTCATGGAACTCTGTGTTCATCAAGAATTGCAAGAAGCCCCTGTCATGTGCCTTTAGCATTCTATGGAGAGGGGAGCATGGACACAGTGGTCATCCCACAATCACTTAAAACAACAGACATTGCCCCACTCCACAATGGTGGCAGTAAAGCAATATCAAAGAATTACAGACCAAGAGTGTTAACGTCCCATATAAAAATCGCCACCCATCTAGATACCCATCAGTTACACAACCCAGGGCAACATGGGTTTAGAGCAGGTTGTTCTTGCCTGTTCCAACTACTAGATCACTATGACAAGGTCTTGGATGGTCTAGAGGACAAACAAAATGCAGATGTAGTATACACAGACTATAAACAGGTGTGACCATAGTGTAATAGAGCATAAAATGCATGAAAAAGGAATAACAGGGAAAGTTGGTAGATGGATCTATAACTTCCTAACAAATAGAACACAAAGAGTAATAGTAAACAGAGTAAAGTCTGAGGCAGCCACAGTGAAAAGCTCTGTTCCACAAGGCCCCATCTTGTTTCTCATCCTCATATCTGACATAGAGATGTAAGCCACAGCACCGTGTCTTCCTTTGCAGATGACACCCGAATTTGCATGACAATGTCATCCATCAATGACACTGCAAATCTTCAAATGGACATCAACCAAATCTTTAAATGGTCCACAGAAAACAATATGAAATTCAATGAAGAAAAATTTAAATTACTCTGATATCGAAAACTTGAGGAAATTAAAACTTTATTCCAACCACACAATAGAGCAAAAAACTAATGTGAAGGACCTGGGAGTTATAATGTCAGAGGATCTCACTTTCAAAGACCACAACAATGTGTCTATCACATCTGCTAGAAATATGATAGGATGGATAATGAGAACCTTCAAAACTAGGGATGCCATGCCTATGATGATTCTCTTCAAATCACTTCTGTTTAGGCAGGAATATTGCTGTACACTAACGATGCCATTCAAGGCAGGTGAAACTGATGACCTGGAGAATGTACGAAGAACCTTCCTGGCACACAGATGTACGATAAAATACCCAAATTAATGGGAGCAGTTGAAATTCCTTGACTTGTACTCCCTCAAACATAGGTGAGAAAGATACTATACATGATAATATACACCTTGAAAATCCTAGAGGGATTAGTACCAAATCTGCGCACGAAAATCACTCCTATGAAAACAAAAAACTTGGCAGGCCCTGCAACATCCCCCCAATGAAAAGCAGGGACGCCACGAGTACGCTAAGAGACAACACAATAAGTGCCAGGGGGCCAAGACTGTTCAACTGCCTCCCAGCATACATAAGGAGGGATTACCAATAGGCCCCTGGCTATCTTCAAGAAGGCACTGAACAGGCACCTAAATTCGGTACTTGACCAGCCGGGCTGTGGTTCGAACGTCAGTTTACGTGTGGCCAGTAGTAACAGCCTGGTTGATCAGACCCTGATCCACTGCAAGGGTTGATCTCACACCGGGCTTCGGGGGCATTGACCCCCAAAATTCTCTACAGGTATACTCCCAGTATTCCCCCAGGCACCATATGACCCCTACACCTTTAACACTTCTACATCTGTATAGCAATCAAGAATTTATTTTATATCTACGGTAGCATGTACTGACATGACTATGTAACACTATTGTAAAGTATGTACGTATTAGTGATTCAGTATTACAATATTACATATTGTTACAGGAAGGTTCCATGCCTGCATGTGTGTTTTGGCGAGCATGAAGGAACACTGTGGTTCCGTGAAGCAACCAATAATAATGTTGACTTTAAGGTAAGTGTGAAGAAGCACTGTGGTTCCTTGAAGCAACCAATAAAACTTAGAGGTAACAGGAACATAACCCTATTTTTCTCTATGTTCTTCACTTTACAAAACTGTTTTTGTAACGAACCGATTTTCATGAACTAGCATGTGGCATTATGAGAGTTTACCGTCTATATCGTATATGTATAACATTTATATTCATGGGGAAATGCTGAAGCTATAGGGGCCATTTTTATTACATGCTTAGGGAAGCCCTAAATACATATGGGTTTTAACAGTGTCTGAGGAATGGGAGGTTATCGGGATTCATCAAAGAGGAAAGTACAGTAAGTCCTCATTTAATGTCATCCATAGGTTCTTGAAAACTGTGGCTTTGAGGAAAACGATGTATAATGGAACCAAGAGCTCTTCCAATGTCCACACCTCTTTAAAACTTCGTTTTGTTTCTAATGTCACACTTTTTCTGTGGCCACAGACATCAGGGGTACAGAGTGCACTTCTAGCACTCATTGCAACAGGGTTAAATCAGGGAATAAATGTTTGCAAAGTGAGAATTGTAAGGAGCACCTCCGACCACCACAGTTCAAAATTATTATCATGGGGGAGCGCTAAACCCACTGGAATTATACAGCACCTATGAGGAGGGAATAGAAGGCATTCAGGTTCAATTCAGGGAACTGGAGCACAGATCCAATTCCCTAGATCAAGAGTACTACCTAACTTGAGGTGTCCTGTAGCTTGATTCTAGCACACTCAGCTCACACACTGGGGTTGATTCCCGGTACAGGTAGAAAATTTAGAACGTGTTTCCTTAAGACACCGGCTGCCTATGTTTACCCATTAGTAAAATAGGTACCTGTGTGTTAGTCGACTGGTGTGGGTCGCATTGTGAGGACAAAACTGACCTAATTTGCCCAAAATGCTCTGCATAACAAGGGGCTTTCTATATAGTAGTACGTACTACAGTGGACCCTCGGAAATCGAACATAATCCGTTCCAAGAGCTTGTTCTTAACTCAAAATGTTTGAAAATCGAATTAATATTTCCCATAAGAAATAATGGAAATAAAATTAATCCGTTCCAGAAACCCAAAAATATTAAAAAAAAATACATTTTAATGACATTAATTATAGTTCTCATACACAAAAGAATTACATACTACTAAAGATACATGTATTAAATAAATGCATGTATTTTTACTTACCTTTATTGAAGATTGTTGATGGCACATGGAAGATAGGGAGGAGGCGTGTGGGAGGGCTTAGTGTTTGGAAGGGGAATCCCCACTCAATGCCTTCCTGCTACACTCCCTACATGCCTGCTACACTCCCTGCAACCCTGTTACACTCAATGCATACCTGCTATACTCCCTGCATCCCTGCTACACTCCCTTCATCCCTGCTACACTCCCTGCATGCCTGCTACACTCCCTGCATCCCTGCTACACTCTCTGCATCCCTGCTACACTCCCTGCATGCCTGCTACACTCCCTGCATGCCTGCTACACTCCCTGCATGCCTGCTACACTCCTCATGCATCCCTGCTACACTCCCTGCATGCCTGCTACACTCCCTGCATGCCTGCTACACTCCCTGCATGCCTGCTACACTCCCTGCATGCCTGCTACACTCCCTGCATGCCTGCACACTCTGAGCACTCCCTGCATGCCTGCTACACTCCCTGCATGCCTGCTACACTCCCTGCATGCCTGCTACACTCCCTGCATGCCTGCTACACTCCCTGCATGCCTGCTACACTCCCTGCATGCCTGCTACACTCCCCTGCATGCCTGCTACACTCCCTGCATGCCTGCTACACTCCTGCATGCCTGCTACACTCCTGCATGCCTGCTACACTCCCTGCATCCCTGCTACACTCCCTGCATGCCTGCTACACTCCCTGCATGCCTGCTACACTCCCTGCATGCCTGCTACACTCCCTGCATGCCTGCTACACTCCCTGCATGCCTGCTACACTCCCTGCATGCCTGCTACACTCCCTGCATGCCTGCTACACTCCCTGCATGCCTGCTACACTCCCTGCATGCCTGCTACACTCCCTGCATGCCTGCTACACTCCCTGCATGCCTGCTACACTCCCTGCATGCCTGCTACACTCCCTGCATGCCTGCTACACTCCCTGCATGCCTGCACTCCTGCATGCCTCCCTGCATGCCTGCTACACTCCCTGCATGCCTGCTACACTCCCTGCATGCCTGCACACTCCCTGCATGCCTGCTTCACTCCCTGCATGCCTGCACACTCCCTGCATGCCTGCTACACTCCCCCTGCATGCCTGCTACACTCCCTGCATGCCTGCTACACTCCCTGCATGCCTGCTACACTCCCTGCATGCCTGCTACACTCCCTGCATGCCTGCTACCCTCACCTGCACCTCCCTGCATGCCTGCTACACTCCCTGCATGCCTGCTACACTCCTGCATGCCTGCTACTCCCTGCATGCCTGCTACACTCCCTGCATGCCTGCCACTCCCTGCATGCCTGCTACACTCCCTGCATGCCTGCTACACTCCCTGCATGCCTGCTACACTCCCTGCATGCCTGCTACACTCCCTGCATGCCTGTACACTCCCTGCATGCCTGCTACACTCCCTGCATGCCTGCTACACTCCCTGCATGCCTGCTACACTCCCTGCATGCCTGCTACACTCCCTGCATGCCTGCTACACTCCCTGCATGCCTGCTACACTCCCTGCATGCCTGCTACACTCCCTGCATGCCTGCTACACTCCCTGCATGCCTGCTACACTCCCTGCATGCCTGCTACACTCCCTGCATGCCTGCTACACTCCCTGCATGCCTGCTACACTCCCTGCATGCCTGCTACACTCCCTGCATGCCTGCTACACTCCCTGCATGCCTGCTACACTCCCTGCATGCCTGCTACACTCCTGCATGCCTGCACCCCTGCATGCCTGCTACACTCCCTGCATGCCTGCTACACTCCCTGCATGCCTGCTACACTCCTGCATGCCTGCTACACTCCCTGCATGCCTGCTACACTCCCTGCATGCCTGCTACACTCCCTGCATGCCTGCTACACTCCCTGCATGCCTGCTACACTCCCTGCATGCCTGCTACATGTTGTGATAAAAACACAGGCCTCATTTCAAGGCTTTATTGAACACAAAATCCATGGTACATGTTTGCAACAGAAGAAAATACATCTAATGACTGCTGCTGCAGGACAGGTGATGTAAGGTGCATATGTCCTCAGAAAAGCTATAGCTACTGGCGACATATTTAAGCTTACCATGTAATCTGCATCATGAATGTATTTGTGTAAGAGAGAGACCACACTTTTTCTTCTTCTTCGTTGGGGTTTTATTGGGCCACTGACAGCCTAAGCCGTATCGAGCCCGACCTCTCGATGGCACGAGGAAGATTTGGTGCCCAAGGCTGGGCGATGAAAGAAAGGAACAAAAGTTCCTTTGTAAATAGATAGAAACTTGAAAGTTTCCGATTAGGTCCGGTGGACCCCCTTGCCAAGCCCCAGCAAAGCAGGACCCCCACACCCCCACCTGAGTACAGCAACCGGCTTCCCACCAAAGACCGTTAAATAATTTTCCGCAGAGCGGAAAAAATGGAGCTGGCTAAAAGTAAGCCGATGAACAGGTGCCCCTCCTGTAGAGTGCCCGGCGGGCAAAATAGATGAGGACAAGCGTCCCAGAGAGAACGGGGGAAATTTGTCACTGATACTCAGGCGAGAGAGAGACGTCCACACCCGACGAAGGCTGGCGCAGAAGTCCGAGAGACCACACGCCATGCTGGGCCATCTCCGTACTGTTTGTTGTTATTGTAAGGGGCCCCCTGAGGTGGTGCAGTATTGTGTCCTGCTGCGGCTCTCCACAAGAGCGGTATCACTACAATCTCCCCCTTCTAAAATATCAGATACAGTAATCCTCCAAACGGTTAGGTGGGTGACGTGTACGTCCAGACCTTCGTAGCCCTTGAGCCTCTTCACCGGGTTCGGTATTTTCTAGCGGGGTTTGACTATCTGCTGGAGCGGCATCCTCTATTTCAATAGGGGTAGCCTGAAAAGGCTTTCCTGGAGAAACCGAAGCATCTTTCGCAACATCTATTGGTGTATCTTGAGATTCCGCACTAACATTGGTTTCAACTGGGGCTAAGTGTCTTGTAGATACAGTAGTCTCTTCACCATTTTGGTAGCGAATGTGGGCATAATGCGGATTAGCTTGTAGGAGCTCTACCTCTTCCACTAAAGGATCCGTCTTGTTCATCCTACGGTGACTCTTCAGGAGAATGGGTCCAGGGTGACATAACCAGGTGGGCATGGAGGCTCCCGTAGAGGAACGACGTGAATAGTTGAAGAGTCTCTCATGAGGGGTAGCATTAGTAGCTGTGCACAGCAATGATCTAATAGAGTGAAGGGCATCAGGTAAGACAGTCTGCCAGTGTTGAACCGGTAGATTGCGAGATTTCAGTGTCATTGTAACTGACTTCCATATAGTACCATTGAACTGCTCCACTTGACCATTGCCTTGAGGGTTGTAGCTTGTTGTTCTGCTGCAAGCAATCCCTTTGTTAGCCAAAAACTCATGAAGTTCATTACT
>WNWK01046756.1:0-14192 GCA_009830355.1 Cherax destructor
GGGTGGCCCAAAAAAAAATTGAAATATCTCCTTTTTTAGTAATATATGGGGGGGGTTATTTAGCCCCTTGCTCCTGGCATTTTATTGCCTTTTACGACACGCATGGTTTACGGAGGAAGAATTCTGTTCCACTTTCCATGGAGAACTCGGTAAACTTATTTCCTTTTTTTACAATCTCTTTCCCCCTTTTTTCCCTTTTGGTTTCCATACTCTTACCCCCCCTAGTTTTTTCCCCACTTTCAAACTTTTTTGAACAAAAGTGACAACCTCCCCAACTCTTTTCCCCCCCCCCTGCTTTTAACATTTTTTTAATCCCATATTCCCAGCTGCTTTCCCCTCCTTTCATTCTACCTAATGCCTCCACCCCCACACTCACATCTAGCTCTTCACTTCAAAAAGATTTGTTTAATAATAAATTATTTTTTCTTCATCAACATTTAAAAGTTCCTAAAAAATTTCCCCCCCTTTTTCCAATACCTCCAGCTCCCATCTGCTAACTTCTCTATTCTTTTTTTTAACTGACAAATCCATTCATTTCCTAGGCTTTCTTAACCTATTTATCTCTTCAAAATTCTTTCTTATTCTCAGCAAAATTTGTTGACAGCACCTCACCCTTTATTTTTGCCCCCTTTTTGCCCCCTCAATCTCTTCACCTCTTTCTTTTAATACTCCCCCCTTCCTATAAAAGCTTGAAAAATCTCTCATGGAAACCCCCTTTTTTTTAATAACCCTTTTGGGCTGGGCTGGGGCTTTAAACCCCGGAACCCTCCCCGGGTAAACCCGGGTTACCTCATCATTCCACCAATCATTCTTTCCCCCTGCACCTACCCTCTTGTAACCCCCTTAAATTTTTTAACATTGTTTTTTAAAATTATCCCCCCCCTTCAACCCCCATACTATCTATCTCTCTCCCCACCTTTCTTCCAGTAGTTGCTTATGTCCCCTTCTTCCTCATACTTGCTGTTGCCATTTTTTTTCCCCCATCTACTACTTACTCTAACTGTAGCACAATTAAATAATGATCCAATATATCTGTTGCACACCCTGAAGTCTCCCCCATCAACATTTCCACCAATACATAATCTAACAAACTACTTTCATTACGTGCTATATCATATCTTGTATACTTATGTATCCTCTTTTTTTTAAAAATATGTGTTACTTATTCCCAAACCTCTTTCTATACATAATTCAATTAATATTTTTTTTTCCCCTTCCCCAAATTTAAAATTTCTACTTCCCCCCAAACAGTTTTCCCCTTTTTAATTTAGGCCCCCCACCCCCTTCTCTCCTTGGTTCAAAACTCCCCATGCACTTTAAATCCCCCAAAAATCTCTCTCTATCCCCCTCCCTTTTCTGTTTTTTTTTCAAAACCCTTTTGTAACCTACTTTTCACATCCAATATTTTACTCAACAAATCTTAAATTTTTGGCTTTTAAAATTTCCCTCTTTTCCTGCCATAACTGATCCTTCAACTTTTGCTACTTTTTCCTTGGCTCAAATAAGAAACCCCAACCTAATCCCATTTATTTCCCCCACTAAAACCTCTTCCCCCCCTTCAGCTTCTTTCATTCATAACACCCCAAATCGTTTTTTTGTCATCCCCCTACATCCCCCACATTCAAACACCCCAAACAAAGGTTTTTTTGCTTATTTTTATTAAGCTGTACGGGAAAAAAATAACTAGCCCTTGCCCGGCATTTTAGTTGATTTTTACAACCGCATGGCTTAAAAAGGAAAAATTTTTTTCCACTTCCTTTTGGATGGGAAAATAAGAACGTAAAAAAAACCCAAAAGAAAACTCAGATGAGTGTATACATAAAATGTACAGACATGGAGGGCCTTTGTTAGTAAATTAGCAAGATATCTTTATCTTGTATGTTTTGGGGACAGAAAAAAGACACCAACTCCTTTTTCAACAAATCGGCCGTCTCCCACCCAAAAGGGGGGCCCAAAATGAAAAAGAAAGTTTCCCCTTTTACATTTAGTAAAATATACAGGAAAGGGGTTTTCTGGGCCCCCTTTCTCCCAGCATTTTTGTCGCCTCTTACGAAAGCATGGCCCGGGGGGGCTGTTTTCCACTTCCCCTGGAATAAGAGGAAATAAGAACAAAAACTAGTAAGAAAATAGAAGAAACCCAAGGGGGGTGTTTTATATGCTTGGACAGAAAGTGTAGTGTGGCCTAAGTGTAAAATAGAAATAGCAAGATGTACCTGAAATCTTGCATTTTATGAAGGGCAGAAAAAAACCGCCCCCCATTTAAAACAAACAGGTTTCTCTCTTACACTCATTTTAGGGCGTGTACGTCTTCCCCGGGTGGTTGCTTCGACCATATTTTTAAAAAAAAATTCTGGACAAGGAATAACTGATATGATTGATTTCCATTCAAAATTAACTATGGTAAATACAGTGGAACCCAGATTTGTTAAATTCCAGAAGGTCGGTCAAAAACCGAAATGTACAAAAAACCGGGAAAATTTCCCATAAGAAAAAAAAAAAATTAAAAAAAAGGGAGACTGAGTAAAAAATGACTGGGCTGCTGATAGGCGTTTTCCCCGGGGGGGGGTACAAATCCCCCAAAAATTTCCCCAAAAAAATGGTCTAAATCTGAAACATACAATATTTTGCATAAAAAATATGGAGTTCCATGTATTTATAAAACTTCCTTTGTAATTAAATTTTTAACCCAAAAAAAATTTTAATTTTTTAGATGCTTTTTAGTTTTGCTTTTCCGGGGGTTAGTTGCAGATTCAATAAACTTCATTTTTTTCCCCCAAAATGTATTTTTTTTTTAAAAAACATTTTTCAAAAATCAATTTATATATTTTTTTTTTTTTTTTTTTTTTTTAAAGATCAAAATTGGCATTTTTCCCCCCACCCAGAGGGGGGCCGGTTTAAGGGGTTTAACCCCCCCCACCAGAGATCCTTTTTGGGGACGGGACAGCCTGGGTGGTGGGGGGGTGGGGGGGGTGGAGGTAAGTCAAATCAGAAAAATTTTTATGGCCCTTGCAAATCTTCCATAAACTTTAAGAAAAATTTTTTAAACCCCTTTTATTGCCCCGTTTTTTGGGGGCCTTTGGGGTTTAAAAATACTACGCAATGAGCTCAGTTCCCAGATGTTGGGGGGAATTTTGGGCCCCTAGTTTGGAATTGCTCCATAAAAATGTGCAGCCCCCAGTCCCAATGGGGAAAAAAAAGGACGGCTTTTTTGGGTTTTAAAAAAAAATTTGTGGGGTTTTTTTTTATTTTTTTATGGTTGTGTTCTTGTTTTTTGGTCTCATTTGATGGGGAAAAATATTAAGAAATGCAATTATTTGGGGTTTTAGGGCTGAAAATAGAAAAAAGGGAGTCAAATGCAGAAATGTTAGATTTCTCCCGATACTAGAGAAACTGAAAATTTTCCCAAAATACTCCGGGGGGGGTCTAACATGTTTAAAAGCTATTATTTCAACAATTTTTTTTGAAAAAAATTTTTTTTTATGTGTTTAAAAAATTTTTGTGTGAATAAAAATCAAATGAAATTTTTTTAAAACCCCGGGAATGAACCCCGAACAGAAATGTTATTTTAGTGTCAGGAATGCCTGTCTTGTTTGTTCTGGCCCCTATTTTGAAAAAAAAAATTTCCCCCCCGGGGGAAGGGTTTTTCGGACCTCCCCAAATCCCAAAACTGCAGATTTAAAAAAAGTATACAAGTCCTATTTTTTTTTTTAACCTTTGGGCCCCGTTTCCCACCTATACATATTTTTAAAAATTTTTGAAAAAACCCCCAAATAAGTGGAAATTACCTTTTTCATGATGGTTTGAAGAATTTCCACCACTTTTTATTTTTAGGCCATTAAAAAAATTTGGGGTTTTTGGGGCCAAAAAACCGGTCAGGTCTTCGTGTATTTTGAAATTTTGAAAAAATTGGGGCCCAAAATTTCCAATTTCTGGTCCGGGGGAGTTGAAATGGGTTGGGTTTTTTTGTCAGCCGATAAAAAGGAAAAAGACACTAGCAAATAGCAAAAATTTGGGCTACGGGGCCCGTTTTTGGGCCCAAAAAAGGGGAAAAAAATGGGCAGAATCGCGGGTGCATAAAAATCATTGAAACAGCAAAATTCCCAAAAACAAAATTTTCCCCAAATTTTCCCCTCAGATTTCCCTTTTTTTTTTTTACCTTCAGAAAAGATTTCTACCATTTAAAGAAAAAAAACCCAAAATTTTTTTTTAAAATTCTTGGATGTTTGGAAAAAGTTTCGTTTGGGGGATCTGGCCCAATAAAAAGGGTTGGGGGTTTTAAAATTGGGGTTTTGAACCTACCCTTTCCCTTGGGGCTAAACCCCATTCCTTTTTTTCCCCTGGACTGAAAAATTGAAGGTTTAGTGTTTCACTGATTATAATTATAAAATTTTTTAACTTTTTAGGGTTTTATAACTGTTAAACAATGGGGGTTTTGGGGGCAGAATTTTTATAATGGACATGGTTTTACAATAACCACTGATGGAATTTAGTTTCAAAAATGAATAGAGTGGACCCCGAGTTTGGGGGACCTCGGAAATCGAACAATTATGTAAATTTTTGGGGTTTTTGCAAGTGTTTTTTTGGGGTTGAAATGGACTAACTTTTTGACATTATTCCTTGGGAGTAAATTGGGGAAAGGCACTTGAGCAGCCTTCTGGAATAAATTTTTGACTGGGTCGGGGGCCACTGTATTCTGCTTTTTTTACGATAAAAAAATTTTTTCATTAAAAAAAAGAATATAAAAATTTTTAAATATGCTATTGCTGTTTGCTATATGCATCGGGGGGGGGACCGGGCCATAAAATCCTTTAAAAGGGTTTTTTTCCATTGTAAATGTTCCCTTTTTCATTTTCCCTTTCCTCCACTTGCCCTTTTTTAAAATGCTCATTTAAGTCGTGGCTATCCAATTTCCCCAGCCTTTGTCTCCTTTTTTCCCTTTCCAACCTTTTTTAAGGGGGGGGCCCCCTCCCTTCCCCTTCAGATTTATAAACCCCCCCAGTTGTCCCCCTTTTTTTCCCTACTCTAAATGTCCTAACCTTTTTTTCAGCTCTTCCTCAGCCCCCTGAATAATACTTTTGAAAACCCCCCCCTAATCTCAAAATCAAAATTTCACATTGGCCAAGGAGGTTTTGGGGGAAACCCGGTTTTAAAATAGTCCCCATACTCGCCCCCTTTTTTTTAAGTTTTTTTTTTAAATGCTTTTTTTTAATGTATTTTTGGGGGCTAAAAAAGGGTTGTCTATTTTTCATTATTTTATGGGGGGGAAAATTTCCCCCAAAAGGCATTTTTCAACATTCTGGAACGGAAAAACGTTAACCAGGTACCCCCGTATATCATCCCCAAAAAAAGGGGGGGGGGACATGAGGGGTTTTCAAAAAAAAAAGGGGAAAAAAGGGTGAGATTGATGGGATCCAAAAAAAATGTTAAAAACCCGTAGGGGTGGTTTTTGGGGAAGTGGACCCCGGTTTACGATGCCCAAACTCGAACAATTATGTAAGTGTTTTTTGTAAGTATATTTGGGGGTTAAAAAAAATAATCTAATTTACATTTTCCTTTTGGGGAAAAAAATTTTTTTGTAAGGCATTAAAATTCTGGGCAATTGGCCCCCCCGGGGGAGTTGGTGTTTTATTCAAATAAATGTATGATGAGGGGGAAAAAAAAAATTTTGAATAGTTCCTTTGTATAAAGGCAAAGGGGACAAGAGAGTGAAAAATTAGGGGGAAATAAGTCTGTTGAGTATCCTGGTGGGTGTATGGTGTATGTTTAAAAAAATTGGGGGAAAAAATAAAACAGTAACTGAAATGTGTACATAAAGTTTGTCTTGTGGGGTTTTTGGGGTTTCCCCCGGGTAGGTACCAGGGTACCCCTTTTAATTTTGTACAGTCCCGAAACTACGTGATGAGCCCCAGCTCCTCAAAACGGGGGAAAAATTTTTCCTCGACATGGGGGGGGGTTTTTGGGTGTCCCCCTTAAAAAACCCCCACGAAAGTGAAAAAGGGAAAAAAAAGACCAATTTTTGGTTTAAAATAGAACTTTGCAGTGTATTTTCAATGGTTTTATGATTTATTCGGGGGCTCTTTTTTAAAGGGAAAGGGATATTAAAAAAAAAGATTTTGTTTTTAAATTAGAGAATTTTAAAATTTTTTTCCCTTTTCCCGGGGTAATTTTTACTGCCAATATGTGCCCCAAAGGGGGCAGTCGAATACGATTCAATACACAAACTTTTTTTATACTTTTTCAAAATTAAAAATAACAGTGGAAAAAAAAATAAAAAAGGAAAGAAAGCATGTTATAGGAGATCCCCGGGTAATAATGAACAGAGGAAATTTTTTTTAGTCCCCTGGAATGTCAAAAAAAGAACATAAGAAAGAAGGAACACTGCAGCAGGCCTACTGGCCCATGGGGGGCAGGCCAAAATTTTCCCCCAACGGTTTCCAATCCCCCGGCCAGGTCAGGTTACTTTCATTTAAAAAGGAAGATCTGACCTAGTAGCACAACCCTACCCCCCAAAATTCCCCCCAACCCCCAAATTAAAATTTCCCCCAGCCAACCCCCGGGTCAGGTCACCCAAAAGGGAAATTTGGGCGGTCAGGTTACTTTCCCTTTTAAGGAAGGACCCAAATCCCCCCTCCAAGCGGTAAAAAAACCACCCCCCCCCCACACCCCCCCATGTATTTATCTAACCTTTTTTTAAAACACACAACGCCTTAGCATCGGTACTGGGATTTTTTCCCCCTCATCCACAATTTTTTTCCAAAAGTGCTTTCCTTTCCTTTTGGAAAAACTTTCCAATTTGGGCCTTTGGGGGAGTCCTTTTTTGGGGTTTAAAAAATTTTTAACCCCTTTTTTTCCTTTTTTCCCCTTTTGTATACCTCAATCCATCCCTACTCCCCTTTCAAAATTTGGATTCAGGGCCCTCAGTCTACCCAAAAAGGGGGAAGATTTCTGATACAAAGGAAAACTTTGTCACCCCCCTTTTTTGTACGTTTTCCAGTGCTTTTTTATCCATTCTGTAATAGGGTGCCAAAACTGTGCATTTTTCTGGGGGCCCCAAACCCAAAAAAAGGTTAAAAAACCCCTGAGGACTTCATTTTTTTTTAAAAAAAAACCAAAAATTTGTTAGCTTTTTGCAACATTTCCCCGTCTGGGGTTCGTTACTACAACCCCGAACCCAAAAATTTTTTTCCCCCAAATTTCAAGTAATAAGATCTATATTATTCAGCTTATATGTGTTGGTTATTGTCCCCCAAATTTTTGAATTTTTCATTTGTTTTCTTTAAAAAGCATTGCCCCCCACCACTGCATCAGTCATTAAAAACCCCGGGGTTAATGTCCTCATTTGAATGAATTGGGCCCCGGCCCTTTTTTTGGGGTCATCAGAAAATTTTTTTTCACTTTTTTTTTGTCTTTTAAAAGGGGAAACCCCAAAAGACCCCCCGTGGAACACCGTTTTAGCCGCCCCCTTTTTTGTTTTCCCCCTTTATGCAAATTTTTCCCCATTAGTAAAACTTTCCGGGAAAAAACTCCCCCCTTTTCCCCCGTGAATTTTTCCCAGTAGCTGATGGGAATTTTTTAAACCCTTTCTGGGAAATCCATAAAAAAATCATATTAAACCCTACCCCCTCAAACACCTTAGTAAAAAAGAGAAAAATTAAAAAGAACCCCCTTTTTTAAAAGTGTTAAATTTATTAATAAAATTTTTTTTTTTCAAGAGGGGGCCCCAAATTTCCTGGGAATTATTGATTCCAAAAATTTTCCAACTATGGGGGTAAGGCTTATTGGTCTATATTTTTAAGCCCCCGGGCCTTCATGTTTTAAATAGGTATTACATTTGCCCTTTTCCACTTGTCTGGCACTACCCTTTTTTTTTATATTGAAAAGATTTGCCGGTTTTAAATTTTTTTTGGGTTTTGGCCATTTTTTTTACTGGGGTTTCTTTTCCCCCGGCATAGTCTTTTTCTTCCAAATTCTACATAATTTATTATTTCTGGAATTCTGCTAGTATCTTCCTGAGGGAAAAAATGAGGGGGGAAAAAATATTTTTTTAAACCTTTTTTCCCCCTGATTTCCTTTTTCCCCTTGTCCCTAATCTTACTTCTGTATACCTAAAAAACCCCCTTTTTGGGTTTGTTTGGGGTTTTACCTTACCCCTTTAAACCCTTTTGTTTTTTTTATTCCTTTTTTTTTTTCTCTTTAATTGATAATATTGATTTCATCCCGTCCCCCCCCCTTTTGATTTGCCTATATATGCCCCCCTTTTTTTTTACCAAAAGATGTTTTAATCTATTGTTCATCCATTTAGGATCATTTTTTTTTTGATCAATTTCCCTACTTGGAACAAAAAATTTTTTGGGCAGCCCCAGAACTATGCTCTGAAAAACCCCCAAAATTTGGGGGCCAAAAAACCTACCTGACCCATAGTCAGGTCATCCCAAAGCCCATTTGGAATTTCCAGCCCAAAAGGTTTTTACACGAAAGTCTGGAACTGAGACTTTATTGCCCGTTACCTGGGGAATTCCATGATATATTAAAACTAATGAGGATCGCTTTCCCCGCTCTTTTTCCCCAAGATTATTAATTAGTGATTCTTTTTTTAAAACCCCAAAAAAAAAAATTTTCCCCTTTTGGTTTTTTAAACTGTTTTAAAAAAAAACCTGGAAAACCCACAAGAAAGTCACTGACTAAAAATTTTTCACATTGAAAAAAATGTGTTAAAAATCTCCCATTAAAACCTTTTTCATTCTAGGCTTGAATTTGGCCATAGCAGCTTTCCCCCCCAGGGGGGGCCCCCAAAAACACCCAAAAAATTAAAATTTTACGACCTGGGGAAAAAATAAAACAGATTTTGTATCCCTGTTTCTAATCTTATATCTTGTCTAAAAAAAAAAATTATCTCACTACCGCCACTCCTCCACCCTTCCTGTTGCCCCATCAGGTGGGGGGAAAAGTTGGGGGGGTTGGGCCCCGGTTTTTGTTATAAAAAATCTATTTACTTGCAAGTAATCTTAGTCATCTATCTTATTTCTTAGACTCCTACTATTTTTTTTAAACCCAAGGGAGCTAGTCTCTTTCCCTCTACTATCTCTTTGTTTTTTTTTTTTCATTTACAAACAACTTTATTTTGAATCTTTTTTTTTTAAAAAAAACCCGGGGGGGACCGGAAATCTGCTTTTTTCCCCAATACCACACCCTTTTTTTCCCAAAAAAACCCCTACCCTAAAAAATTTTCAGTTTAAAGTCCCGAAAAATCCCCCCCCTCAATCAAATTCCAATGCCCCCCAAAAAAATTCCCTTGCCCTATCACTTTTTGCCATAAATTTGCCCCGTTATAAAAAGGTTTGGGTTCCTTGGTACCTTCGGCAATTTCCACCGGTAGAACCCCTTTTTTCCCCCCCCTTTTCAGGAAAAATGCTAAAAAGTTTGGGGGTACCCCCTTTTGACCAACGACTTTATGGTGACCTATTTTTTCTAAGGGTCCTGTCTTTTTCCCCTTTTCCCCAAAGTCTTCCCAAACCTAAGACAAAAATTTTCCAAAACCCGAAAAAACCAACCTGCTGACTTTTCCCCCAAAACCCGCCCCTGGGACACCCCCTGTCTGACCTTCCTGTCTCTTTTTTAAAAAAGGCCACGGGCCAAAATCTTACCTGAGGTCCCCCCAACCCAGAAATTTCTCCTTGATTAGCAGGGAGCAGGAAATTTTAACCCCCTGACCACTAAAATACACCCCCCCCGGAGAAAAAAATTTTTTTTTTCTCTATTAACCTTCTTTTTTTCCCTTTTTCCTGAATTGTGAACCACTTGCCCAAAAAACCTTGCCACTTTCTTTTTAAAACCCCCCTTTTCCGCCCAACCTTTTCCCCCCCCCCTTGGGGTTTTTCAGCATCCTTTTCCTCCAAAGGGGTAGAACCCCTTTAAAAAACCCCAAAACCTGAGATTCTAAAACCTGCAGCAGCCATGTCCCTTTACCCCAAAAAATTCCCAGACAGCTTAGGAAATTAAATTTCGCCCCTTTTGGGGGAAAGGGTTTAAGGGGGCTGTTTTTGTATAATAAAAAAGGGAAGGGGAATACGTAAATAGCTATAATTTGGTCTGGGGGAAAAAGGGGGAATTGGGGCCAAATAAGACTGGGGGGGGAAACCCCCAATTCTCAAACCCAAGACTGCTTTTTTTTAAAAAGAGCACATTTTTTTTTTTAAAAAGTTTCATTTTTGGGGTTTTCCTTTGGGGAAATTTTTTAAAAAATTTTCCCCCGCCCCTGAGGACAGTTCTCAGAGGGGGGATCCAACCCAAAAAAGGGGGTTTAAGGGGGTAAGATGGAGTGCAGGATCTCAAAAAAAAGGGGGGGCTTTAGGAAGGGTAGATGTGTAGGAAAAAAAAGGGAATAGTACTTAAAAGGGGGAAAAAAGTTTTTTTTTGCTTTTTTGGATTTGGAAAAGGTATATGATAGGGGGGATAGGGGGATGGCAGATGTTGGTGTATGGAATAGGGGGGGTTTTTAAAAAAAATTTTCAATCCATGTATCACTTCCTTTTTAAAAAACCCATAACCCCTTTTCCCCTTTTTACCCCTTTACCTTGTCATTCCACCAATTGCCTCTTCCCTCCCACCCCCCCCTATACCAAAACTTCTGCCCCCAAAACCCCATTCTTTTAAAAACCCCCCCCTTGTTACCTACATTCCCCCCCCCCCTTTTTCCCAAAAAATTTTTTTCTTACCCCATCTATTTCAAATTTTTAAACTTTGGGTTCTCTTCCCCCGGATGACTTTCTTTTTGTACCCATCTACCTCTTACTCTCACTGTTTCCCCCAAATAATGATCTGATATGTTGCCCCCCTAAAACAAAGGACATCGGGGGTTAAAATTTTTTGGGTGATGGGGGAGTAAAAAATGAAGGAATTTAGGGGGGAAAGGGAAAAGGCCCTTTACTTTGAAGGAGGGAGGGGGGGTGATGTTTTTTGGGAAATTCTTCGGGGGTTGAATGAATGGGAGTGTAACTTTTTACCCCGGGAGATGGCCATTGTTTTTAAATATGGGTCATCAAACAAATGTTTTTTTTTTTTTTTTGGGTTATATCGGGGAGTTCAGTTTCTGATCAGTAAAGGGCTTGGGCCCTTGCGATTTATTTCACTTTATGAGTCAGACATTATTTAAAAAAAAATGAATAGGTAAATTGCTTTCAAATTTTAAGTTTAAAAAGGGGGATTTTTTAAAAAAAATCAAGTTTTTCCCCCAAAGATTAAACTGGAAACTAAAAAACAGGGAAGGAAAAAATGAAGGGAAAAAATTCTCTTTTGGAAAAAGGGAATAAGGGGGGGAAAAAAAAAATTTATCTTTTGGGAGGGGAAGCCCCAAAAAGAAAAATTACAAACCCTATTATCTAATTTAAAATTAAAAAAGGGGACAAAAATAATATAATCATGTTTTTGAAAAGGGCCCTTTGAAAATAAATAGAAATTTCCCCCAAATCAATACAAACAAAAAAGGGGGAAAGGGTGATGGAAGTTTATGTAGATGAATTCCAGGGGGTTTTTTTTTCTGGGTGGGAACCCCTTTCAAAAAAAGTTCTATGCAGCCCCAAAAAAGAGGTGAAAAAATATGTGATAGTATTATTAGTATTTTAAACGCTGCAGGGTAGTGTGTCAAAGGGTTTAAAAACCAGATACTAGCAAAGGTGAAGAGTATTAAAAGGTAGAGTTAGCAAGGGGGGGGGGGAAAAAAAAATTTGTCAGACAAACTTCTCCCCTTTTTGATGCTTTTAAATTGTTTTTTGTCTCTAAATATTTTTTTAAATGTAGTTTATTTCCATTTTAAAGGGAAATGTTGTCTGAAACCCCAAAAAAAAAAAAAAATACTACCGCCATTTTGCAAATGACGGTGAAGCAGTCTTTTTTTTTTTGATGTACGGTATTTTAATATTTTTATTATTTTTTTTGACTCCCAAAAAAATTTGCTCAATTTTTCCCATTATCTTTAACCCTTTGGGGGGGGTCCCGGGCAGGTTTACGAGCAGGGGTCAGTCCCGGGCAAAGTACCAAAATTTTGCCCCCCAAAATTTAAACGGGGTTTGGTCTGGGGGGTTTGGGGTCAGTGTGCGCAGTATAAAGAATCCTGCAGTTTTTGAAAAAAAATCCCCCGTTTTCTTTTTAAAACATTTCAAGTCTATTTTCGTATGGTATTTATTGATGTATTTTTTTTTTCTTGGTCTCATTTGAGGGCAAGATATTTAAAAGAAATAGAGATGTTTTTGGGGTTAAAAATGACAAGTACCTTAAAATTGAGCTCAAAGTAAAAGCTTTTTTCTGATTTTCCCAAAAGTAAAAAACCCCATCCCCCCCAAAAACATCAACTGGCGAGTCAATATTTTTTAAAAATCCTTTTTTTTACCATTTTACAATGATGCATTTTATACATAACAGAAAAAACCCTTTTTTTTTGGGAAAAAACTAAAAAAATTGGGGGGGCCCGGGGACGTGACTAATGAACAGGAAGATGTTATTTTAGTCCAGGAATGTCTCCCCTTTTTTATTCGGGGCCCTATTTTGAAAGGGGGCCCCTTTTTAAATTTTTGGGGGGAAATTGGTAAATTGCCATTTTCTAAAATTTTGTAGTTGAAATTGGGAAATGGCGGTTTCTTGATAAAAAAAAATGGAGTTCTAGCGAAATATCTATGATTTTTTTTGGGCTGGGGAAAAATTAAAATTTGGGCCCAAAAAAAACAAAGGTTGCTTACATCTTTAGACTGAAACTTTTGGGGGAATTCCATGTTTTCATTCAAATTTCATACTTTTGGGGTTTTGATCAAAAAAAAATTTTCATTTATAATAAAAAAAAAAAACCCTTTGAACGTGTTTAAGGGAAAGGGGTTTGACCCCCAAAGGGGTTTTAAAAATATTTTTTTCCCCTTTTTAAAATAATGCTCCTGCAATGGTTTGTCTAGTTAATTTAATTAGGCCTTAAAAAGGGGGGGGTTTAGAGCAATTTGCTAATGTGGAACTTTTCAGTTTTATTCATGTTTATTTTTTTTGGCAGTGATGCTCACATCAGCTGACTCGAACTGAATCAATTTTTTTTTTAATTTTTTTCTTTTTCTTTTTTATTTTTACTTTTGCATTTTTTTCTTTTCATTTTAATAAATTATAAATTAAAAAATTTTTTTTGCCCCTACCCAACCAGAAAAAAAAAATGTTTTTTTTATGGGGTTTCCCAAAATAACCTGCCGTATTGGCGGGTATGCCTATATATTATTTTTTACAAAGTATATCCATTTGATTGCTCTTTATAACGGGAAAAAAAATTTTTTTCCCTTTTTATGGGTGTCTTTTCCCCCCGGGGGGCCTAAGGTTTTTTTTTATTGACTTTTTTAAAAAGTGAATTCCCCCTTTAAAATTTTTTTTTTGATTTGGGACCAGTGTACCACTCCTGTTAAAGACACTTTTTGTGTTGGGGGAAATCTTAAAACCCAATTTTTGTTTTTTTTTTTTTTTTTTTAAATTTTTTAGCAGTATTAATATTTTTTATTTTTTTTTTGTTTCTCTGTTGGAAAATTTTAATTTTTTTTTTAAAGGGTGGCCCTAAATGTAAAAGGAAAAAAGGGACACTGAGGTCTTTTCCCCTTTTTGGGTTTTTATACAATTTTAGGGGCCCCCGTCTTTTTTTGGGGGAAAAATTTTTTCTTAATGTAAACCTTTTTTGTAGCCCCCCTCAAAAAAAAGGGGCTGACCAAAAAGGGGGGGCTTCTAGAGGAAATTGAAGAACCCCAGTCAGTGCCCAATCAGCCAGGCTGTGGGGTTTTTAAATGGGGAAGGGGGTGCCAGCAGTAAAACTTGGGGGGGGCTGGCGAGGGGGGGGGGGGGGGGGGTTTTTTTCCCGGGAAAAACCTTTTCCCGGAAAACCCCGACACTGTCAGTTCCCTTTTGACCCTTTTTTTTTTAAATGTTAGCAAATAATTTTTTTTTAACCCTTCTCCTCTGATAGTAACCATGGCCCCCCCAAAAGGAATAAAGTGTTTAGGTGCCAAGAAGAATAAGCATCAGTTTTTTTTATAGAAAGCTTCAAAAGGGGGACAATGGGGATGGCCCCTTTGGGCCCGGGGAAAAAAAAAAATTTTAAGATTAAAAAAAAATGAGTGGAAATATGAGCAAAAGCAATGAGTAACCCGGGTTTTGACCTGAAAAAAGTTAAAAGGGCACAA
>WNWK01046757.1:0-14191 GCA_009830355.1 Cherax destructor
GGGCTTTTTGGGCAACAACAAGGCTGACAATTGTGGAACTTGTTGAGACCTTGGTAAAGTTTTGGTCAGATGGGCTGTGGACCCCCAAGGCCCTATCCTTGATGCTCATCTTGCAATTTAAAGGGGGGAAATTTGGGGGGCATACCCCAAGAGGAGAAAGGGGGGTGCTTCCACCAAGACATAATGGACTTTGAACACAGATATCAGGGATCTTATAATGAAAACATGATGGGAGACTTTTTTTGGGGGGGCTTAAACAGTTTAGTTTGATATCTTTTTATACCCCATACCCATCCTGTGGTCGGTAGTCAAAAGATTACAGAGGTACATAAGGGCCCCCAAAAAGTTTTCCCCCCAAATTTTTGAAAAGGGGCAAGTTACAAAGGTAATAAAACTCACAATTTAAAAAAGGTAATAAACCCCCAAAGCTACAAAGGAAACAAACTCACAAGTTACAAAGGTAATAAACCCCCAAAGTTACAATGGTAATGAAACATGTAAGTAAATTTACTTACTTACGTTTATACATGGTTACAATCATGAACAAATTATAAAGTAATGAACAATTCACTAGTCTCCCCCCGGGGCCCAAATGTAGACAGCCTTGCTGTCTGCATGACACCATGCTGTTTTGCACCATGCTGTCTGCCAGCTAAGTTCATTTTTTTTTTATCTAGTTCCATAGTTTCCGCCAGGGGGCAAGCCTGATAGGCGTACCCATCTACCAGACCCGCCTGGCCCGACTCTCCTCACGCAGCTCCCTTTCCCACTCAGACAAAGGCCTAACTCCCTCTCCCTCGCAAGGCGGGGGGCCCCCCTGGGCCATGGCCCCCAAAACCCCCCAAACCCTGTGTATCCCCCTTTATTAAAAAAAAAGTAGAAGCCTCAAAGCCTTATCATTGCATTCCCGCTCCCAAAACACTCCAAATAAACGTCATTATAAAGGGGGGAAGCGGTGCCTCGCAGCTGTGTTTGCCCGAGGGGGAAGGAAGAGGAATGAAGTTATCTACCACTTCATCAGTCTCTACAAGAAGCATCCATCTCTCAACAAGTTATCCTGATGTCGTGTCTGCAAATCTCAGCATCCAGACACAGGTACAAGCAGGATTCGGGCCCAAAAAAATTTTTTGTTTTCGGGGGAAAAAGCGTCACTGACTTCACCCCGCGTCCCATGCTGTTTCCCCAGTCACGTGCCCCACCTTTTCCAGCATGTTCTGCTGTTTTTTTTCAGCTCAGCACTGCTATTTCAGCACTTCAGGGTGAGTTTGTGGTGATTTCAGTGTCTAGGGGTCTCCCTGTGTATGGGTAGGGTGAGAGAAAGGATGCGGCTGGAATTCCTCCCCCGCTCGCCCCCCACGCCGCCACACTCCTCACCACTGCTCTCCCCCCCTCTATGCTGTTTTCTGTAAATTTTCCCTTTTTAATTTCGCCAAAATTTTTATCCGAGTGTGGGGGCCCCTCGAAGCCATGTGGCCACGCCATGGGGGGTTAAAACCAGATCCCAAACCACGCTGTGGTCTGCTGCCGCATCAACCCATGACATATGAAAAAAATACTTTGGGTTTCAATTTCATTTATGGCTTTTAGTTCTTCCGCATTTCTTGATTCCTGTAAGATTCCTTTATTTTTAATTCGATGTTTGCTTTTCTCTGACCAGTGCCCCCCTACGTATTTCAGATACATTGGCCTCTTGTACCGCTCTGTTATTTTTTGCCCGCCTGAAAGGGACGCCTCTTTTTCCCTAGTTTACATCTTCTCCTCCTTTACCTTAAGGGAATTTGCCTTGAGCAAACCTAAAGTGCCACAGAGTTAATTTGTTCTAGACATAGGTTAGGATCCATGATGCTTAGGCTAGTTTCCCAGTTTATTTTTTTTTAAAAGGATTTGGGTTTTTACTTGGTCCCACCTTTTTTTTTTGTTATTGAAGTTAAAATTTTGGGGAAGGCCCCCTGGACTCGTCACTTTTTTTGTCGGGGGGCCCCCCCTAATGTCTGGCCTCTATTATTTTGTGATCTGAGTATATCTTTTTTTATATGATGACATTTCGTATCAGATCATCATTGTTAGTGAAGATGAGGTCCCGCGTATTCTCCCCGTCTTGTAGGCTCTATTATTTGCTTGTTTAAGGTGAATTTGGTGCAGAGATTTAAAAAATTCCCTTTTCGAGTTTTTATTTTTCTGCCTCCTGGTGTTATCTCTGCTACCACATTATTTGCAATATTCCTCCCTTTTTGGGGCC
The DNA here is from genome assembly GCA_009830355.1 of Cherax destructor. Taxonomy (NCBI): domain Eukaryota; kingdom Metazoa; phylum Arthropoda; class Malacostraca; order Decapoda; family Parastacidae; genus Cherax; species Cherax destructor. The sequence continues at coordinate 2,240 of WNWK01046757.1, forward strand.
TTGGTTGAAGTCCCCCCGGAGCAAGATGTTGGGGGAGGAGCTGGAAAAAGGGTTTTTTTTTCAGTGGACCCCTTTTTGTCAATATAATTTGTTCCCCGAATAAACCATCCGGGGGGGGGGTTCGAACTCTCTGGCCTAGTGGCTTACGCGACGGTCGGGTTTTTTAGACTCTGTGACCCCCGGGTTCAACCCCACCCGTGGGGATGGTTTGTTTTCTGTCTTTCTTCCCCAAAACTTTCAGTCCTTCCGAACAAATTTTTTCCCCCTAAGGACAAATGTTTAGTTTTGTCTGTTTCAGCCCCCCAAAAAAACACTTACAAAAGCACTTAAAAAAAAACACTTACATAATTGTTCTAGTTGGGAGCTGTGAAAACGGGGCCCCCTGTTTGTCAGGCACACCATCAAAAAGGGGGCAAGAAGATACAGATCACCCAGTCCAGGGGGAAAAAACCCGGGAGAAAAAACCCTTCCAGAGATAGGTTTTTAGTGCCAAAAAAAAAAACTGGAAAAAAATTGAAACCCCCAAACTCAAATCACTAATGGAGTGGAGGTACAATCACTGGCCTCCACCCCCGAATAACCCAAAAAATGTAAGGTTTCCCGCCATGTCAGCCCCCAAGAAAGTATTTGACAAGGCTGGCTCCTTATGGAAAAAAAAATAGAAAATTCAATAATAACTTAAGATAAACAATTTTATTATAATAAACATAGTCAATAAAAAAAAACAATTAAACATGAAATTAATCCTCCCTTTAAAAAAAAATGAAAAATGAAATAATTAGTGATCCAAAACTAATATGTACACAATGAATGGTATAAGGTGCTTTTGCTGATGTCTGGGCCCTGCTTTTGGGAAAGGTTCTGGAACTCAAGCCTTTGTTTAATGGAGAGGAGGTCACGCTGGGCTGACTAGACAAATGACCTTGGTCCCCAACATGCTTATATATTCTGTGGGGGAGAGGTGGACTGATCCTCTGATCACCACAGTGTTGAAACAGTTAAGTAGCCCATAAAAACACCAGAAACGCGGTGTAGTTAAACTGGGGGAAAGCTGTGTAGCTGAATGGCGTGTAGCTGACTGGGTGGTGGGGTCCGTGTGTAGCTGACTGGGTGGTTGGCTCCATGGGGAAAGGGGGAGGGCCGGACCAGTGTGGTGGAGGGGGTGATTGAAGGCTCTGGATCTTGGTAAGTCCCTGCTGTCCTTATCTTGCATCGTCGGATGCCCCCAGCCGACAATCAAGGCTGCAGTGGGGAAAACAAAATACAGATACACCCGCGTAAATCCCCCTCTTATGATAGGCATACGGTCTTTAAAAGAAATGGTGATGACATAACTAAATTCAAAGCAAGGCAGGAATAAACTTTAATTTTAAAAACCCCCAAATAAGAGTGGCTCTTTACAAAAACAAAACCCCAAAACAGAATAAATTAGACAAGTGGAACAAATATTTTAAAATTTGAGGGGGAAACAGCCAGTAAAATGATTCACCACAGGTCGGGAAAACTCATTCACCCCCCACCGGGTTTAAAAAAGGGGGGTAGTGGGAGCTGAACCCACCCTACTTGAACAAGCAGACTGCCCAACAATTCCAGGAACAGCTTCGTGAAATTTATCACTGTCTGGAAAATCTCCCAACTCCTGTCCCAAACATCTTGCTGCTGGGTGATTTCAACTTAACACACTTTAAGTGGAAGAATGTACGATACAAACAAACAAATTTTATTTCCTTGCAAGTTTACAGTGAGGTTATGTAATTACAATAATGAGTTGCAGTGCAAAGAGAGCCACTATCATGCCATGGCATTATGGGCAGACTTAATTTAATGGCTTACAGACTATGTACTTAGTACTAGAGAAATTGATCATTGTTTAAGTTGTACATCTGTTTTTATTTATAGCAGTAAGTAAGTTTATTAAAATTACAATCTGGGGATATTACATTGGGACAAGTTGAAAGTATTTAGTAGATTGTTTATATCAACAGTAAATATTTAAATTATATTATGGGAATTATAACATTGTGCATTGTTGAAAGTAGTTTATAGTATGAGAATGCTACAATTTGGTGTAAGGCAGTATTGTTTTGGACAGGTATTTATACTACGATGTAGTATTTATTAATATGTGGACTTGGGCATCTAGTTTAGAAGTTTTAAGATTTAGGTAATTGGGAGATTTTTTGGTAAAATTTAATATTGAGTCTTGAGTATTTAGTTTAGGGTGAGTAGGTGGTTTTGAGAAGTCTTAAATTGATGTTCAGACCGGGTTACTTTAGTATTTACTGGTAATGAATTCCAAATTTTGAGGCCCTCTATGTGCATAGAGTTTTTACACAGTATATGGACACGGGGTACATCAAAAAGTGATCTGTGTCTTGTGTCATGGTCGTGTGTCCTGTTAAGGTTGGTGAGGAGAAGTTTGAGTGGAGGGTTTATGTTTGAGTGTAGTGTTCTATGTATGTAGTAGGCACAAGAATAAGTATGGATGTTCTTTATGGTGAGTAGTTTTAGACTTTTGAATAGGTGGAGTATGCTGTCTAGAGTGGAATTTGATATCATTCTGACTGCAGCCTTTTGCTGGGTTATTAGTGGTCTTATGTGGCCCCAAAATCTGGAATTCATTATCAGAAACTATTAACAACCTGGCCTGAACATCATTTTAAGACTCTTCTCAAAAACCACCTTCCTACCCTAAACTAAATACTCATATTGTAAACTACTTTCAACAATGCTCAGTGTTATTTACCCATAATATAATTGCAATACGTATTTACTATTGATATAACCATCTTACAAAACACTATGTCAAAATGTAAAATCCACAGATTGTAATTTGAGTAAACTTATTATCTGCTATAAACATAAGCTATGTTTAACTATAACAAAATTATCAATTTCTCTAGTATTAAGTATAGTCTATATGTCTTGATTAAGTCTGCCTATAATGCCATGGCATGATAGTGGCTCTCTTTGCACTTCAATTATATATTATAATTACAAAATCTCGATGTAAACTTGCAATGAAATAAAATATTATTATTACTGAATATTGTTGATCCACATGCACAAATTAAATAGGTGAGATAAGGGTAGATGAGTGAATGAGATACAGTGCAAGGAGAGCTGATTGTGGAACATAGTACCATATCTTTAATAGTATGACTACTGTCTTAGAGAGTTTCTTGGAAATTTGTTGTATATGTGTCTGGAATTTGAGTCTACTGTCAAGGTGGATTCCTAGGAATTTTCCCTCTGTGAGTCTTGTGATGGGTGATCCGTTTAGTGTTATGTTAAGTGGAATATTTGTAGCTCTGTTTCCAAACTGAATGAAATAGGTTTTGTCAGTATTGAGAGTAAGCTTATTAGTCATCATCCAGGTAGATTTTTTCTGCAATTCAGCATTAACAGTGTTGGCCAGTATGACTGGGTTTGGGTGAGAGAAGACGTATGTAGTGTCATCTGCAAATAATATGGGTTTGAGTAGTTGTGATGCATTCGGTAGGTCATTGATGTAAATGAGAAAGATGAGTGGGCCAAGGACACTTCCTTGAGGGACCCCGACTGTAATTGGTTGTGTGGAGGAGTTAGCTCCATTTGTGTACACATATTGGCTTCTGTTACTAAGGTATGATTTTAGGTAGTTGAGGAAGTGCCCTCTTATACCGTAGTGTGCTAATTTTGTGAGCAGTAAATCATGGTCGACTGGATCAAAAGCTTTACATAAATCAATGAAGATTCCCAGCGGGACTTCTTTCTTCTCGAGAACGGTGTACAGTGGATCCCCGGAGTTTGTAGGCATCGGAGTTTGTAAAATTTGGAGTTCGTGACATTTTTTCAGAAAAATATTGGTTCGGTGTTCGTTGATCCGCTCGGAAGAAAAGGTACTGCCAGGACACAAGCCTATGAAAGACAGACTAACTCTTATGTTGTGTAGTAATGCTTGTGGGGATTTCAAAGTGAAGCCTTTACTGGTGTATCACTGAAAATCCCAGAGTGTTCAAGAAGTACAGTGTTGCCAAGGCTAATTTGTGTGATGTGGAAGGCTAACAGTAAGGCATGGGTCAGGGTCAAGGAAATTTTCCTTGATTGGTTCAATGAAGTGTTTGGCCCCAGTGTGAAGAAATACCTCCTGGAAAATAAATTGGATCTCAAGTGCCTCCTGGTAATGGACAATGCTCCTGGTCATCCTCGAGACTTGGAAGAGTAAATTGTGGAGGATTTTAAGTTCATCAAAGTAAAGTTCTTGCCCCCTAATACCACTCCTCTCCTCCAGCCCATGGACCAGCAGGTCATTTGTAACTTCAAAAAACTGTACAGCAAAGCAATGTTTCAAAGGTGCTTTGACATAACCTTAGACACTGCTTTGACCCTAAGAGAGTTCTGGAAAGATCACTTCAATATCCTCAATTGCGTAAACCATATAGGGAAGGCTTGGGAGGAAGTGAGCTCCAGGACTCTGAACTCTGCTTGGAGAAAATTGGGGCCAGACTGTGTCGAAGAGTGGGATTTTGAAGGGTTTGGGGCTGAGCCTCAGGGCCCTGAACCTGTTGTGGGAAGTCCATGGGGTTGGAAGTTAATAGCGAGGATGTGGAAGAGTTGGTGGAGGACCACAATGAAGAGCTAACCACTGCAGATCTGCAAGAGCTTCATCTGCAACAGAAACAGAGGAGGAGGAAGAGATATGGAGGACGTTGCCTTCTTCAAAGATTAAGGAGATGTGTGCCAAGTGGAGTGACTTGCAAAGATTTATGGAGCATTATCACCCTAACAAAGTTGTTGCAGGCCGTGCTGACAACATGTACAATGAGACTGTGGTGTCCCACTTCAGGGATGTTTTAAAGGAATGCCAGATACAGAGCTCCTGGACAGTTATTTTGTCAGACAGGGGTCAAGTGACTCTCACCCTGGTCCTAGTGGCATTAAAAAACAAAGAAGGTAAGTAACTCCAGAAAATGACTTGGTACCTGAAGTGTTAATGGAAGGGGATTCCCCTTCCAAACACTAGCAACTAGCCTGATACTACAGGTGTCTATGCCATCCCAGGTTACACAGCCATTCACAACTGTAGGACAGACCAGCGAGGGGGTGGAACAGCAATATATTATACAGATCAACTTGAATGTATCAAAAACTCTTGCACAAGGGATGAGCATGGAGAATATATTATAGCTAAATTTAAATCAAAAGACCTGCATAAACCCCTCACAGTGATAAACATCTTCAGATTACCACAGTCAAACATCCACCACTTTAGCGAAAAACTAGGAAACCTGTTAATGGATTCACGCCTTAACAAAGATCATTTGCTGCTCACAGGAGATTTCAACATAAATCTCCTACATGACCAGGACCCACAGGTAACTGAATTCACAAACACTATGAGCAACTGCTTATTACTACCAACAATATCAAAACCTACAAGAATCTCTGAGAATAGTACCTCGTTATTAGACCACATCTGGACTAACACTATATCCCCTCTAAAATCAGGCATAATCACAGAAAACACCACAGACCACTACCCTATCTTTCTCATAACTAACCTAGGCATTTTGCCCCAAGAAATTGCAAAAGTTACCTTCAGACTACATAATGAGTCAGCTGTTAATAATTTTATATCAGCTATGACGAACATTGACTGGCTTAATGAATTAGAAACATATTCAGATACTAATGAATGCATCAAGAACTTTCTTAAAAAAACACACTATCTCTATAACAGACATTGCCCTAAAAAAAACTAAACAGATCACAGCTAAGAAACTTAACAATCCCTGGCTAACACCCACCATCCTTAAATCCATAAACAAGAGGCACCAATATGAAAAACAATACAGAAGGGGTCTAATAACCAGAGAACAATCCATACGCTACTCATCAATCCTTACTAGCCTGATAAGAAGGTCCAAAAAATTGTATTATGAGAACAGACTCCAGACCGTAAAAGGTGATATGAAAAAGACCTGGAAAACCCTATCTGCAATTCTAGGAAATAAAAAGATATTCACGAACAATACCATCAAATTATCAAAAACAGACGAACCCCTACTCTCACCAACTGAGACAGCAAACAGACTTAATGTTTTCTTCTCCACCACAGGAAAGAATCTAGCGAGTAAAATCCCAAGCTCGAACACTCGTCCAACAGACTACCTCACCAACACCTACCCAGATACACTATTCCTAGCTCCTACCAACTCAATTGAAGTCTCGCTCATAATCAACACCCTTATAAACAAAGCAGGAGACATAAACAGCTTACCACCCTTTATGTACAAAAAAGCTTCACAGGTACTGTCACCAATTATAGCAGCATTATTCAATAAATCCATTGAATCTTCTACCTTCCCATCAATTCTCAAAATAGCTAGGGTCACCCCGATCCACAAAGGAGGTGACCAAACTGACTTGAATAATTATAGACCAATCTCAAATTTACCACTGCTTTCTAAAATCTTCGAAAAATTAATTCATAGACAGATCTATTCCTACCTCGTCTAACACAATGTACTCAACCCCTGTCAATTTGGATTCAGGACTAACAAGAGCACAAACGATGCTATAACACACACGTTAGAGTTAATATACACCCACTTGAGAAGAAAGAAGTCCCGCTGGAAATCTTCATAGACCTACGTAAAGCATTTGATACAGTCGACCATGATTTACTGCTCACAAAATTAGCGCACTATGGTATTAGGGGGCACCCACTCAACTTCCTAAAGTTGTACCTTAGCAACAAAAGCCAGTACGTGTACACAAATGGAAAGAACTCTTCCACACAACAAATTACAGTCGGAGTCCCTCAAGGAAGTGTCCTGGGGCCACTCCTATTCCTCATTTACATAAACGACCTACCGAATGCATCACAACTACTCAAACCCATATTATTTGCAGATGACACAACATATGTCTTTTTTTTTTATTAATATATCGGCCGATTCCCACCAAGGCAGGGTGGCCCGAAAAAGAAAAACTTTCGTCATCATTCACTCCATCACTGTCTTGCCAGAGGGGTGGTTTACACTACAGTTATAAAACTGCAACATTAACACCCCTCCTTCAGAGTGCAGACACTGTACTTCCCATCTCCAGGACTCAAGTCCAGCCTGCCGGTTTCCCTGAATCCCTTCATAAATGTTACTTTGCTCACACTCCAACAGCACGTCAAGTATTAAAAACCATTTGTCTCCATTCACTCCTATCAAATACGCACACGCATGCTTGCTGGAAATCCAAGCCCCTCGCACACAAAACCTCTTTTACCCCCTCCCTCCAACCTTTCCTAGGCCGACCCCTACCCCGCCTTCCCTCCACTACAGATTTATACACTCTCGAGGTCATTCTGTTTCGTTCCATTCTCTCTACATGTCCGAACCACCTCAACAACCCCTCCTCAGCCCTCTGGATAATAGTTTTGGTGATCCCGCACCTCCTCCTAATTTCCAAACTCCGAATTCTCTGCATTATATTCACACCACACATTGATCTCAGACATGACATCTCCACTGCCTCCAGCCTTCTCCTCGTTGCGACATTCATCACCCATGCTTCACACCCATATAAGAGTGTTGGTATAACTATACTCTCATACATTCCTCTCTTAACTTCCATGGACAAAGTTCTTTGTCTCCATAGACTCCGAAGTGCACCACTCACCCTTTTCCCCTCATCAATTCAAACATATGTCTTCTCTCACCCAAATCCAGTCATACTAGCCAACACTGTTAATGCCGAATTACAGAAAATATCAACATGGATGAAGACAAATAAGCTTACTCTCAATACTGACAAGACCTACTTCATTCAGTTTGGAAACAAAGCCACAAATGTTCCACTTAACATAATGCTCAATGGTTCACCTATCAAAAGACTCACAGAGGGAAAATTCCTAGGAATCCACCTTGACAGTTGTCTTAAATTCCAAACACACATACAACAAATTTCCAGGAAATCTCAAAAATCTCAAAAATCTCAAAATCAGTAGGTATATTATCAAAGATACACTATTATGTGCCACAACCAGCTCTCATTGCACTATATCATTCTCTTATCTACCCTTATCTCACCTATGGAATCTGTGCATGGGGCTCAGCAACATTAAATCACCTTAGACCACTCATAACCCAGCAAAAGGCTGCAGTCAGGATGATAACAAATTCTTACTCTAGACAGCATACTCCACCTACATTCAAAACTTTAAAACTACTCACCATAAAAAATATTCATACCTATTCATGTGCCTTCTACATACATAAAACTCTACATGCTAATATCAACCCTCCGCTCAAAATTCTCCTCAACAACTTTAATAGGTCCCACGACCACGACACAAGACACAGATCACTATTTGACATACCCCAAGTCCATACTAACCAATGTAAAAATTCTATGCACATAAAGGGCCCCAGAATCTGGAATTCATTACCATTAAATATTAAGTTAACCTTGTCGGAAAATCAATTCAAGACTCTTCTCAAAAATCACCTACTCACCCTAAACTAAATACTCATACTGTAACAAACTTTCAAACCCAATGTTATTTTACTTAAGATAATCTCAGTTTTATATTGTCATCCTCCTTAACACTTGTTGCAATTTCATATCATCATATTGTCATTTTAATTAGTATAGTATCATCATTTTGTTAATTTGAAATAAATATATAACTAGAAGAAACTCAATAAATTTCTCTAGTATTGTTATTTTACTAGTATAGCATCAACATATTGTAACTTGAAATAAAATATACAACTAGAATAAACTCAACCAATTTCTCTAGTACAGTGGACCCCGAGTTTCGTAAGGTTCTTATTTCGTAAAAATCGTGTTTCGTAAGTTTTTTTCGATTTTGAGAATCATAAACTGGCTCTTGTTTTGTAATGTAATAGACCTGTCCGCCTGCTCCCCTGCTCAGGACGCAGGATGCCCGCCAGTGAAGCATTGTTTACCATTGAGAGAACATTACCCAGTGCGCTCTTTCAAACATTCACAATACATTTGGTGTCTTTTTTGGTGGTTTAGTGACTGTCACTGTGAAATAAGTCACCATGGGTCCAAAGAAGCTTCCTAGTGGCACCCCTGTGGTAGCATTCATGCAGTGAGTGTAGCATTCATGCAGTGAGTGTAGCATTCATGCAGTGAGTGTAGCATTCATGCAGTGAGTGTAGCAGGCATGCAGGGAGTGTAGCATTCATGCAGGGAGTGTAGCATTCATGCAGGGAGTTTAGCAGGCATGCAGGGAGTTTAGCAGGCATGCAGGGAGTTTAGCAGGCATGCAGGGAGTTTAGCAGGCATGCAGGGAGTGTAGCATTCATGCAGGGAGTGTAGCATTCATGCAGGGAGTTTAGCATTCATGCAGGGAGTTTAGCATTCATGTAGGGAGTTTAGCATTCATGCAGGGAGTTTAGCAGGCATGCAGGGAGTGTAGCATTCATGCAGGGAATGTAGCATTGATGCAGGGAGTTTAGCATTCATGCAGGGACTTTAGCATTCATGCAGGGAGTTTAGCAGGCATGCAGGGAGTGTAGCATTCATGCAGGGAGTGTAGCAGGCATGCAGAGAGTGTAGCATTGATGCAGGGAGTTTAGCAGGCATGCAGGGAGTTTAGCAGGCATGCAGGGAGTTTAGCAGGCATGCAGGGAGTGTAGCATTCATGCAGGGAGTTTAGCATTCATGCAGGGAGTTTAGCATTCATGCAGGGAGTTTAGCATTCATGCAGGGAGTTTAGCATTCATGCAGGGAGTTTAGCATTCATGCAGTGAGTTTAGCAGGCATGCAGGGAGTTTAGCAGGCATGCAGGGAGTTTAGCAGGCATGCAGGGAGTGTAGCATTCATGCAGGGAGTGTAGCAGGCATGCAGAGAGTGTAGCAGGCATGCAGAGAGTGTAGCATTGATGCAGGGAGTTTAGCAGGCATGCAGGGAGTGTAGCATTCATGCAGGGAGTTTAGCAGGCATGCAGGGAGTTTAGCAGGCATGCAGGGAGTGTAGCATTCATGCAGGGAGTTTAGCAGGCATGCAGGGAGTTTAGCAGGCATGCAGGGAATGTAGCATTGATGCAGGGAGTTTAGCATTCATGCAGGGACTTTAGCATTCATGCAGGGAGTGTAGCATTCATGCAGGGAGTTTAGCATTCATGCAGGGAGTTTAGCATTCATGCAGGGAGTTTAGCAGGCATGCAGGAGTGTAGCATTGATGCAGGGAGTGTAGCAGGCATGCAGAGAGTGTAGCATTGATGCAGGGAGTTTAGCAGGCATGCAGGGAGTGTAGCATTCATGCAGGGAGTTTAGCAGGCATGCAGGGAGTTTAGCATTCATGCAGGGAGTGTAGCATTTATGCAGGGAGTTTAGCATTCATGCAGGGACTTTAGCATTCATGCAGGAGTTTACCATTCATGCAGGGAGTGTAGCATTGATGCAGGGAGTTTAGCATTCATGCAGGGAGTTTAGCATTCATGCAGGGAGTGTAGCAGGCATGCAGGGAGTGTAGCAGGCATGCAGGGAGTGTAGCAGGCATGCAGGGAGTGTAGCAGGCATGCAGGGAGTGTAGCAGGCATGCAGGGAGTGTAGCAGGCATGCAGGGAGTGTAGAGGGATGCAGGGTGCAGGCATGCAGGGAGTGGGGATTCCCCTTCATAGAGGCTGAAGAATTCCTCCCCCAACAAGTGTTTTATTGTGATGAAACAGGCCTGTTTTGGAAGAAAATGCCCAACAGGACCTTCATTACTCATTACCTTATCTTCCAGATGCCTGCAACTCTTCAATAAAGGTAATTAAATGTATATATATATTATTTTTAATTTTTTTGTGGAACGGATTAATTGTATTTACATTATTTCTTATGGGAAATAAGGGTTCGAATTTCGTAAACTTCGTGTTAAGTAATAGCTCCTGGAACGGATTAATTACGATACTCGGGGGTCCACTGTATTGTCTTTTTAATAGTATGTATAATCATATTGTAATTTGAAATAATATATAACTAGAATAAACTCAATAAATTTCTCTAGTATTAAGTACTTAGTGAATAAATCTTTAGAATAAGCTGCCCCTAATGCCATGGCATGCCAGTGGCTCTCCTTGCATTACAGTTTTATAATTGTGACTACCAATAACTATGTATACTTGTAACTTGCAATGAAATAAAAATAATATTATTATATTATTATTATTATTATTAACTCCTCCATCCTCTCCCCTCCTCCCATCTTCCATTCATCAACAACTCTTCAATAAAGGTTAGTGACATGGTATTACTGTTTATTTCTTATGTCTCATTGTTTTCTGTGTAATTTAATGTATATTTGTTGTACAAAAAGAATTTATTTTAATACTTTTGGGTGTCTGCAACAGATTAATTTTATTTCCATTATTTCTTATGGGGAAAATAGATTCGGAGTTCGTAATATTCGGTGTTCGGAGTGCCCTCTGGAACGGATTAATTACAAACTCTGGAGGTCCACTGTATATGAATTCTAGCATGTGTATAATAGCATCATTTGTGTTTTTATTTGTCCTGAATCCAACCTGACAGGGGTTGAGAATGTTGTGTGAGATGAGGTAGGAATAGATCTCCCTATGAATTAATTTTTCAAAGATTTTAGAGAGCAGAGGTAAGTTAGATAGTGGTCTATAGTTATTCTAGTCTGTTTGATCTCCTCCTTTGTGGATCAGGGTGACCCTCGCTATTTTGAGAATTGATGGGAAGGTGGAGGATTCAATGGATTTGTTAAAAGTGTTGCAATAATTGGTGACAGTACTTGAGAAGCTTTTTGTACATAAAAGGTTGTAAGTTATTTATATCTCCTGCCTTGTTTTTAAGGGTGTTGATGAGCGAGACTTTGTTGGGTTGGTTGGGGCTAGGAATAGTGTATTCGGGTAGATGCCCGTGAGGTAGTCTGATGGACGGGTGTTTGAGCTTGGGATCTTACTCACTAGATTTTTCCTATGGTGGA
>WNWK01046758.1:0-14191 GCA_009830355.1 Cherax destructor
CAATCAAAATCATCACTGTTTCTGTAATATATCTTCCATTCTATCAAATGAGACCAAGAAACCCAAATACAACTTTAAAAAAAAATTTAAAAAAAATCCCCAAAGTCGTTTTTTTAAAAAAAAAATATGGTCATTATGCACTGTGTGCTGGGGGTTTTTTTATGTGGTGCACTGTTATTTAAATTTTTTTTTCCTATTTATCATCAAGGTTCTACATGTATAGCATAGGGTATTTATTAAAAAGGTCTTAGGGTAAAAGGAGGACATTATTAGGCTAAAAATACTTACTCAGATTTAGCTGCTGCTTTTTGAAAACTTATTGGTTTTCACATTCCTTTTAAAAGGGTTTTTTTTAAACCCAAAATTATAAAAATAGAGCTATTTAAGAAGTATATACATATAATATACAGGTCTCATCCTAAACATATAATCATTTTTAAAGCACATGGCCCAGCTGCCACCTTCAACTTTTTTTTTCTCAACATTTCTTAACCCTCCAGTGTCTTGATACACTGAAGATCACAGAATGTCATGGTGACATCGATTTACAACTCTCCCCATTACCTTTTGGGCACTCATTCAGCCCTGAAGCCAAGTTAAAATCAGCACCAACAACACCAGCTCACTCCAGCAGCCATTGTTACAGGAAAGGGATTGTGGGAAAACCAGCATCTCTAAGCCCTCCCCTCAAAACAAAACACATCATTTTGCATATCCTCTCAACATATCTTATGTTATTACAATGAGACATGTAACTTATAATTAATAGTTAAAAAAATGTGTACATTATTTATATAACCTATTATATTGAGAAAAATCAGTTTAATCAGCTCTTAAGTTTTTAAGGCTGGCCAAGCCTTTTAAACCCCCCTAAGCAGTACTTTGATTAATTCAATATAATTAGGCATTCATGTTATTTAATTACAACAATACATGCTGGGTTCCAATAGCCCCATAACAAGTCCATAATACCCCATAAATGCACTTACCACATAGAAGATGTATTCTCTCTATCTAGGCCCAAATTTACTGCTCACAGCTTATCTGAGTGAGCTGAGCTCATGGGTAGAGCTATGGCTTGGACCCAGGCTTCAAAGCCGTAGAACTATGGGACAGACCGCAAAGGGTTAAAAAATGGCAACATATCTTCCCCCCCTCCTTGGGAAACAGGCACCCAAGTCTGGCTAACCGGTTTCTCGAATCTCTTCATGTTACCTTGCTCACACTCTAAAAGTACATCAAGTCATAAACACCAGATGTTGAGTGTGCCACTAACAAAAATCTTCAACACATCCATTGAAACTGGGCAACTACCTGAGGCGTGGAAGATGGCAAATGTAGTCCCAATTTTTAAGAAAGGAGACAGACACGAGGCATTAAACTACAGACCTGTGTCACTGACGTGTATAGTATGCAAAGTCATGGAGAAGATCGTCAGGAGGAGAGTGGTGGAGCACCTAGAAAGACACAAGCTTATAAACGACAACCATCACGGTTTCAGGGAAGGAAAATCCTGTGTCACAAACCTACTGGAGTTTTATGACAAGGTAACAGAAGTAAGACACGAGAGAGAGGGGTGGATAGACTGCATTTTCTTGGACTGCAAGAAGGCGTTTGACACAGTTCCTCACAAGAGGTTAATGCAAAAGCTAGAGGATCAGAAACACGAACAGGAAAGGCACTGCAATGGATCAGAGAATATCTGACAGGGAGGCAACAACGAGTCATAGTACGTGACAAGGTGTCAGAGTGGGCACCTGTGACGAGTGGGGTTCCACAGGGGTCAGTCCTAGGACCTGTACTGTTTTTGGTATATGTGAATGACATAACGGAAGAGATAGACTCAGAAGTGTCCCTGTTTGCAGATGATGTGAAGTTGATGAGAAGAATTAAATCAGTCGAGGATCAGGCAGGACTACAAAGAGACCTGGACAGGATACAAGCCTGGTCCAGTAACTGGCTCCTTGAATTTAACCCTGCCAAATGTAAAGTCATGAAGATCGGAGAAGGGCAAAGAAGACCGCAGACAGAGTATAGTCTAGGTGGCCAAAGACTGCAAACCTCACTCAAGGAAAAGATCTTGGGGTGAGTATAATACCGAGCACATCTCCTGAGGCACACATCAATCAGATAACTGCTGCAGCATACGGGCAGCTGGCAAACCTAAGAATAGCGTCCAATACCTCGCTAAGGAACCATTCAAGACTCTGTACACCATATACGTCAGGCCCATACTGGAGTATGCAGCACCAGTTTGGAAACCACACCTGGTCAAGCACGTCAAGAAATTAGAGAAAGTGCAAAGGTTTGCAACAAGACTAGTCCCAGAGCTAAGGGATTGTCCTACGAAGAAAGGTTAAGGGAAATCGGCCTGACGACACTAGAGGACAGGAGGGTTAGGGGAGACATGATAACGACATATAAAATACTGCGAGAATAGATAAGGTGGACAGAGACAGGATGTTCCAGAGAGGGGACACAGAATCAAGGGGTCACAATTGGAGTTGAAGACTCCTATGAGTCAAAGGGATGTTAGGAAGTATTTCTTCAGTCATAGAGTTGTCAGGGAAGTGGAATAGCCTAGAAAGTGACGTAGTGGAGGCAGGAACCATACATAGTTTTAAGACGAGGTTTGATAAAGCTCATGGAGCAGGAGGGAGGGACCTAGTAGCAATCAGTAAGAGGCGGGGCCAGGAGCTATGACTCGACCCCTGCAACCACAAATAGGCGAGTACAAATAGGTGAGTACACACACGCTCCGGAAGCACACATCAACCAGATAACTGCGGCAGCATATGGGCGACTGGCAAACCTAAGATTAGCGTTCAGATACCTTAATAAGGAATCGTTCAGACACTGTACACCGTGTACGTCAGGCCCATACTAGAGTATGCAGCACCAGTTTGGAACACATACCTGGCCAAGCACGTCAAGAAATTAGAGAAAGTGCAAAGGTTTGCACAAGGTTAGTTCCAGAGCTAGGGGAATGCCCTATGACGAGTTAAGGGAAATCGGCTTGACAACACTGGAGGACAGGAGGGTTAGGGGAGACATGATAACGACATACAATATACTGTGGGGAATTGACAGGGTAGATAGAGACAGGATGTTCCAGAGAGGGGACACAGAAACAAGGGGGCACAATTGGAAGTTGAAGACTCAGATGAGTCAAAGGAATGTTAGGAAGTATTTCTTCAGCCATAGAGTAGTCAGGAAGTGGAATAGTCTAGCAAGTGATGTAGTGGAGGCAGGAACCATACATAACTTTAAGATGAGGTATGATAAAGCTCATGGAGCAGGGACAGAGAGGACCTAGTAGCTGTCAGTGAAGAGGCGGGGCCAGGAGCTAAGTCTCGACCCTGCAACCACAATTAGGTGAGTACCATTTGCCTCCATTAGCTTTATCTAAAATGCTCACGCATGCTTGCTGGCAGTCCAAGCCCCTTTTACACAAAACCTTCTTTACCCCTTCCCTCCAACCTTTCTTAGGATGACTCCTACACCGCCTTCGTTCCACTACAGGTTTATACACCCTCCAAGTCATTCTATTTTGTTCAATTCTCTTTAAATGTCCAAACCACCTCAACAACTCCTCTTCAGCCCTCTGGATAATACTTTTAGTAACCCTGCACCTCCTAATTTCCAAGCTACAGTTCTCTGTATGATATTCACACCACACATTGCCCTCAGATACATCTCTACTGCCTCCAGCCTTCTCCTTGTTGCAACATTCACCACTCATGCTTCACACCCATCTGCTGACACGTTCACCCCCAAATACAGTAGGGTCCCGCTACGGAGTTCTGCTAATAAGGACATTTCAAATTATGACCAAAACTCACTATACGGCTCCCCACCTGACTTTCTAATACGGTCACTGCACCCCACTCAGTTTGTTTACATTCTCAGTGAGCTCTGTGAGCACCGTGTCTCTCCATTATGTCTGGAAACTTTCCAAAATTTCAAGTGTTTTAAAGTTATTTCATGTTTTATATATACAGTGGACCCCCGTATTTCGTACTGCTCCCAACTCAACAATTATATACAAATACAATTTTATTTCTTTGCTCGTGTACATGGGTTTACATTACAATCATAAATTGAGATGCAAGGAGAGCCTCTGGCATGCCTTGGCATTAGGGGCAGCTTAATCTAATGGCTTATAGACTATGTACATAATATTGGAGTAATTGAGTGAGATTGATTTGGTAGATCGCTCAAATTATGATATGATGATAATACATTGTTCATTACAAAATGATGATAGACATTGTAACAAGTGTTTAGTAGGATGGAACATAATAGTAAAAATTAAATTATCTTAATGAAAATAACATTGAGCATTTTTGAAGGCAATTTACAGTATGAGTATTTAGTTTAGGGTGAGTAGGTGGTTTTTGAGAAGAGTCTTAAATTGATTTTCAGACAAGGTTATTTTAGCATTTCCTGGTAATGAGTTCCAGATTCTGGGGCCTTTTATGTGCATAGAATTCTTACATAGGTTGCTGTGGACACGGGGTACACCAAAAAGTGATCTGTATCTTGTGTTATGGTCATGGGTCCTATTAAAGTTGGTGAGGAGAATTTTGAGTGGAGGGTTTATATCAGAATGTAGAGTTCTATGTATGTAGTAGGCACAAGAATAAGTGTGAATGTTCTTTATGGTGAGTAGTTTTAGGCTTTTGAATATTGGTGGAGTATGCTGTCTAGAGTGGGAATTTGTTATCATTCTGACTGCAGCCTTTTGCTGGGTTATGAGTGGTCTAAGGTGATTTAATGTTGTTGATCCCCATGCACAGATTCCATACATGAGATATGGGTAAATGAGCGAGTGATATAGTGCAAGGAGAGCTGACTGAGGCACATAGTAGCGTATCTTAGATAATATGCCTACTGTCTTTAAGATTTTCTTGGAAATTTGTTGTATGTGTGTTTGGAATTTAAGGCTACTGTCAATGTGGATTCCTAGGAATTTTCCCTCTTCGAGTCTTGTGATGGGTGAACCGTTGAGTGTTATGTTAAGTGGAACATTTGTAACTCTGTTTCCAAACTGTATAAAGTAGGTCTTGTCAGTATTTAGAGTAAGTTTATTAGTCGTCATCCATGTCGATATTTTTTGTAATTCTGCATTAACAGTATTGGCCAGTATGACTGGATTTGGGTGAGAGAAGACATATGTTGTGTCATCCGCAAATAATATGGGTTTTGAGTAGTTGTGATGCATTAGGTAGGTCACTGATGTAAATGAGGAATAAGAGTGGACCCAGTACACTTCCTTGAGGGACTCCGACTGTAATTTGCTGTGTAAGTGTATTTTTGGGGTCTAAACGGACTAATCTAATTTACATTATTCCTTACGGGAACAAATTCATTCGGTAACGGCACTCGAACAGCATTCTGGAATGAATTATGGCCGATAACCAGAGGTCCACTGTACTCTGATAATTATACTTATGTGTACCTGTGATTATGTATGAGTGAGGTGAAAGTGTTGAATGATGATGGAAGTATTTTCTTTTTGGGTCACCCTGCCTCGGTGGGAGACGGCTGACCTGTTGAAAAAAAAAGTGTACCTGTACGTACCTAAATAAACTTACTGTGCTGGTGTGCAGGTACACATTAAAATCATTAGGAGTGTGTTATTAGTTTTGAGGATGCCATATTAATAATAATAATACACAATAATAATCACTCTGAGGCGCGTTAAATGTCGTATATTATGTTAATATAAACTTTTCCATTAATCCATCTATGAAATTTTTTCAAAATTATATAAACATGCTACATAACATATAAACTTGATAAATACACCCCACAGTAGAATAAATTAACATAAATATGAGATGTTAGGTGTAGATGAATGTGTATCAACCAAAACTAGACGATTTCTTCTGCTTGTTTACATACTTCGCATCTCTCTCTCTCTCATTTACTTGTTCTCTCTGTCTCATTTATTTATTTTACCTCGTTTACTCACCTCTCACCCTACATTAAGACTACATATATTTTAAGGTAAGTAGTATAATGAGTGTACTGTATTTTCATTTTATCGCTCTTCAACGCTTTAAATGTTGTAGTATATTACATGTGGGTGGGGTGGCCTGGCTGGCTACCATACCTCCCACACCTGACTTTTACAATACTACTCACCTTTCACCTTGTTAAAGAGTAATGAAATAGCGGGCAAAGAACATGAGCCGCTCACTTGTACAATAATAACAGGACTTCAGCCAGATTTCTTGATTTATTTTTAAGCGACTTAATAATCATGGTGACTTCTGTGGGCTCAGTTTGTGCAAGATAGGAGGAGGTTGGGAAATTCCCATACAAATACAAATTTTTATTTCATTGCAAGTTTACATTGAGATTATGTACAGTGGACCCCCGCTATTCGAACGGCTCGGCAGTCGAACAAATCGTCATTAGTACAAAAAATTCGAAATCGTCATGCGAACAAATTATCGCGAGTCGAACGAATACGTTCGTGACCTGTCGGCCCAGGCGCTTGGGTGCCTCACAGCGCAGGCGGGGAGAGCCAGTCCCGCGTTGTTTACACTCGAGAGAACAATACCCTGCACGCTTCCACAGACATTTCACACTTAATTAAAATTTTTTTGGAGTTTGTTCATTACGTGCGACTGTGAAATAAGCTACCATGGGTCCCAAGAAAGTTCCTAGTGGTACCCCTGGGCTGATAAAAGTGAGAAACACCGTAGAAATGAAGAAGGAAATAATACAAAAATACGAGAGTGGTGTGCGATTGTGTGATCTTGCCAGGATATATGGCAAAAACAGGTCAACTATCGCTTCTATCCTGCTTAAGAAGGAAGAAATTAAGCAAGCTGATGTTGCAAAAGGTGTTACTGTAGCGAGCCAAAAACAGACCACAAATAATCGAAGAGATTGAGAAGTTGTTGCTGGTGTGGCTCAAGGATAAAGAGTTAGCGGGTGATAGTGTGTCTGAGTCAATTATTTGTGAAAAGGCAAGGAACTTGCATGCCGATCTTTTAAAGAAAATGCCTGCAACCAGTGCTGATTGTAATGGTAGTGAATTTAAAGCCAGCAAAGGCTGGTTTGAGAGATTTAAACATCGTAGTGGCATACATAATGTGGTAAGGCATGGTGAGGCTGCCAGTTCAGACAAACATGCAGCTGAAAAATTCATAAAGGAGTTTCAGGACTACATAAAGACTGAAAAATTGAAACCTGAACAAGTGTTCAATTGTGACGAAACAGGCCTGTTTTGGAAGAAAATGCCCAACAGGACCTACATTACTCAGGAAGAAAAGGCACTACCAGGACACAAGCCTATGAAAGACAGGCTAACTCTCTTGATGTGTAGTAATGCTAGTGGGGATTTTAAATTAAAGCCTTTACTAGTGTATCACTCAGAAAATCCCAGAGTGTTCAAGAGACACAATGTCGTTAAAAGTAGATTGTGTGTCTTGTGGAGAGCTAGTCAGAATGCATGGGTCACAAAGCACCTTTTCAGTGACTGGATCCATGAAGTGTTTGGCCCCAGTGTGAGAAAATACCTACAGGAAAAGGGTTTGGACAAAAAGTTCCTCCTGTTGCTGGACAATGCTCCTTCACATCCTCAAAACATGGAAGACCTACTGTGTGAAGACTTCAAATTCATAAAACTGAAGTTCTTGCCTCCTAACACCACTCCTCTCCTCCAGCCCATGGACCAGCAGGTCATCTGTAACTTCAAAAAACTCTACACAAAAGCAGTGTTTGAAAAGTGCTTTGAAATGACCTCGGACAGTGAATTGACCCTTAGAGAGTTCTGGAAGAATCATTTCAATATCTACAGCTGCATAGACCTTATAGGCAAGGCTTGGGAGGGAGTGACTTCAAGGACTTTGAACTCTGCTTGGAGACCATTGTGGCCAGGTTGTGTCCAACAGAGGGATTTTGAAGGGTTTGAGGCTGACCCTGACCCTGCCGACCCTGTGCCTGTTGTGGACTGTATTGTGGAATTGGGCAAGTCCATGGGGTTGGAGGTGAGTGGCGATGATGTGGAAGAGTTAGTGCAGGGCCACAGGGTAGAGCTAACAACTCAAGAGCTGCAAGAGATGGAAATAGAAGAGCATCAGACCAGATTTGAGGCTATTGATTCACGGGAGAAGGAGGAGGAAGAGGGGCTGAAGAAGGTGCCTTCTTCAGAGATTAAGGAGATGTGTACAATGTGGAATAGATTGCAAAGTTTTGTTGAAAAATACCACCCTGAACAAGCTCAAACAAGCCATAACAGCAGCATGTTCAGTGACCAAACAATGTCCTTCTTCAGGAACATGTTGAAAAGGCGCCAGAAACAGAGGACTGTGGACAGTTATTTTGTTAAAGTGTCCAGTGACTCCCAAGCTGGCCCTAGTGGGATTAAAAGACAAAGTAAAGAAGTAACCCCAGATAGGGCTTTGGTACCTGAAGTCCTTCTGGAAGGGGATTCCCCTTCCAAACACTAACCCCTCCCTCCCTCACTCCTCCTCCCTCTCTTCCATATGCCATCAACAATCTTCAATAATGGTAAGTAAAAAGACTTGCATTTATTTACTAATACTTTTAGTAGTACAGCACTGTAGTATTTAATGTTTTTGTCTATGTAGAAGCTTAATTTTATTAAAATATAATATTTTTTATATATTTTTGGATTTCTGGAACGGATTAATTGTATTTCCATTATTTCTTATGGGAAAAATTAAATCGTACAGTGCCGGCACTCTGAAGGAGGGGTGTTAATGTTGCAGTTTTATAACTGTAGTGTAAAGCACCCCTCTGGCAAGACAGTGATGGAGTGAATGATGATGAAAGTTTTTCTTTTTCGGGCCACCCTGCCTTGGTGGGAATCGGCCGATGTGTTAATAATAAAAAAAAAAAATAACAAGCTCCTGGAACGGATTAAATTCAAATGGCGAGGGTCCACTGTAATTACAATAATGAGTTGCAGTGCAAAGAGCCACTATCATGCCATGGCTTTATGGGAAGACTAAATTTAATGGCTTACAAACTACTTAATAGAGAAATTGATCATAGTTTAAGTTGTACATCTGTTTTTATTTATAGCAGACAGTAAGTTTACTCAAATTAACAATCTGGGGATATTACATTGGGATAAGTTGAAAGTATTTTGCAGGTTGCTTATATCAATAGTAAATATTTAAATTATATTATGGGAATAAAGTGGAACCCCGGTTAACGTAATTAATCCGTTCCAGAAGCTATTACTTAATCTGAATCTTTCGTAATCCGAAGCCTTATTTCCCATAAGAAATAATGTAAATACAATTAATCCGTTCCACAAAAAAAAAAAAAAAAAAAAAAATATAAATAACATTTACTTACCTTTATTGAAGAGACTTGCAGGCATCTGGAAGATATAGATGATGACTGGAGCAGGGTGTTAGTGGTTGGAAGGGAAATCCCCCTCCAAAAGAACTTCAGGTAACAAGTCCCTCTCTGGGGTTACTTCCCTTCTTGGTCTTTTAATGCCACTAGGACCAGCTTGAGAGTCACTAGACCCCTTCCTGGTGAAGTAACTATCCACAGTCATCTGTTTCTGGCGACTTTTCAACACTTTCCTGAAGTGCGACATGGCTCTGTCACTGAAGTGGCTGCACAGAAGGCTCATTTCAGCTTGC
Organism: Cherax destructor; assembly: GCA_009830355.1. Classification (NCBI taxonomy): domain Eukaryota; kingdom Metazoa; phylum Arthropoda; class Malacostraca; order Decapoda; family Parastacidae; genus Cherax; species Cherax destructor. Next base: position 9,642 of record WNWK01046758.1, read on the forward strand.
TCAGGGTGGTGTCTTTCAATAAATGTCTGCAACTCATTCCACTTTGTACACATCTCCTTAAGCACTGAAGAAGGCACCTCCTTCTGTCTCTCTCCCTCCTCCTGTGAAGCAATAACCTCAGCTGTGGTCAGTTGCTGTTTCAGATGAAGCTCTTGCAGCTCTTCAGTTGTTAGCTCTACCCTGTGCTCCTCCACCAACTCTTCCACATCCTCACCACTCACCTCCAACCCCAGGCTGTTCCCCAATGCCACAACATCTTCCACAACAGGCACAGGGTCGTCAGGGTCAGCCTCAAATCCTTCAAAATCCCTCTGTTGGACACAACCTGGCCACAATGGTCTCCAAGCAGAGTTCAGAGTCCTGGAAGTCACTCCCTCCCAAGCCTTACCTATAAGGCGTATGCAATGCACGATACTGAAGTGATCTTTCCAGAACTCTCTTAGGGTCAATGTAGTGTCTGAGGTCACATCAAAGCACTTCTGAAACACTGCTTTGGTGTACAGTTTCTTGAAGTTGGAAATGACCTGCTGGTCCATGGGCTGGATGAGAGGAGTGGTGTTAGGAGGCAAGAACTTCACTCTGATGAAATTGAACTTGTCAGACAAAGACTCATCCAAGTTGTGAGGGTGAGCAGGAGCATTGTCCAGTACCAGGAGGCACTTGAGTGGCAATTTCTTTTCCAGGAGGTATTTCTTCACACTAGGGCCAAACACTCCAGTCACCCATTCCTTGAAAATTTCCGTAGTGACCCATGCCTTGGTGTTAGCCTTCCAATGCACACACAAATTATTCTTGTCAACACTGTGATTCTTGAAGGGTCTGGGATTTTCTGCGTGATACACCAGTAAAGGCTTCACTTTAAAATCACCACTGGCATTGGCACACATAAGAGTTAGCCTGTCTTTCATAGGCTTGTGTCCTGGCAGTGCCTTTTCCTCCTGAGTAATGTAGGTCCTCTTTGGCATTTTCTTCCAAAACAGGCCTGTTTCATCACAATTAAACACTTGTTGGGGTTCAAATTTTTCAGTGTCTACGAACCCCTGGAATTCCTGCACAAATTTTTCAGCTGCACGTTTGTCTGAGCTGGCTGCCTCACCATGTCTTACAATGTGTATGCCACTACGTTTCTTAAACCTGTCAAACCAGCCTCTGCTGGCTTTAAAATCACTTGCCTCACCACTGGTTGCAGGCATTGTCTTGACAAGATCTGCGTGCAACTGCCTTGCCTTTTCACAAATTATCACCATGGAAATACTATCACCCGCTCTCTGTTTTTCATTGATCCACACCATCAGTAACTTCTCAACCTCATCCACTATTTTGATCTTTGTTTCGTTAACAAATTAACCCCTTTTGCAACATTAGCTTCCTTGATCTCATTTCTCTGTGCCAGGATAGTGCCGATAGTAGATGGGGTTTTCTTGTACATCCCGTCAAGATCACTCAGACATACGCCACTCTCATATTTTTCTATAATCTCATTCTTCAGTTCGATGGTGTTCCTCAATCTCTTTACCACTGGGGTGCCACTAGGAAGCTTCTTTGGACCCATGGTGACTTATTTCACAGTGACAATCACTAAACCACCAAAAAAGACACCAAATGTATTGTGAATGTTTGAAAGAGTGCGCTGGGTAATGTTCTCTCAATGGTAAACAATGCTTCACTGGCGTCTTGCGCAGGCGCAGGCGGACAGGTCTAATACGTTTCGCTAACCGGGTTTTTTTCGCTAACTGATACCGAAAAAAGCTTTCGGTAATCAATTTTTGTTAACTAAGCATTTCGTTAACTGGGGTTCCACTGTATAACATTTCGCATTGTTGTTAGTAGTTTACAGTATGAGAATGCTACAATTGGGTTTAAGGCAGTATTGTTCTGGGCAGGTATTTATACTACCATGTAGTATTAAGCAATATATGAACTTTGGTAGTAGGCTGGTAGACAGCAACCACCCAGGGAGGTACAGTCATACCTCGTGTTACGATGCTGTCAGCTTACGATATTTTCGAGTAACGATATTTATAACGTAAAAAATGATTGCGAGTAACGATGTTTGCTTCGGGTAATGACATCTGTACCGGACGTGTCCGCGTGGCGCCCAGCTGAGCGCACACTCCAGGGAGCATCAGTGTGCTATTGTTTACAAGCGAGAGCGACCACCCACCCACACCCACGCATTCATACCAGTATATTGTCATTATTCCACTGTTTTTAGTGCTTGCAACTGCTAAATAAGCTACCATGGGTCCAAGGAAAGATCCTAGTGGTAAGCCTGTGGCAAAGAGGAACAGAAATACATGTACGATAGAACTGAAGAAGGAGATAATAGAAAAATATGAAAGTGGAGTGCGTATCAGTGAGCTGGCCAGGCTGTATGGTAAAGCCTTTTCTACCATCGCTACCATTGTGGCCAAGAAAAATACACGTAAAATCAAGGAAGCTGTTGTTGCAAAAGGTTCATCTGTGTTCACAAAACAGAGACCACAAGTGCTGGAAGATGTGGAAAGGTTGTTGTTGGTGTGGATCAACGTGAAACAGTTAGCAGGAGATACTGTTTCGGAGGCAATAATATGTGAAAAAGCAAGGCAGTTGCATGATGATCTTGTTAAGAAAATACCTGCAACGAGTGCTGAAGTGAGCGAATTTAACCCTTTGAGGGTTTTTGACGTACTAGTACGGCTTACATGCCAGGGCGTTTGACGTACTAGTACGCCTAAATTCTAGCGCCCTCAAATCAAGCAGAAACAGGCTGGTAGGCCTAGATGTGAGAGAATGGGTCTGTGCGGTCAGTGTGCGCAGTATAAAAAAAATCCTGCACCACACACTGCATAATGAGGAAAAAAAAACTCCGACGGTATTTTTAATTTAAAACAGCGACTTTGCAGTCTATTTTCGTATGGTATTTATGATTATATTCTCGTTTTCTTGGTCTCATTTGATAGAATGGAAGATATATTAGAGAAATAGAGATAATTGTGATTGGTTTCTCAATGACAAGTACCTAGAAATTGAGAGCAAATTAGCAAAAATGTTCGATTTTTGGCGATGTTCAAGAGTAAACAAATCACGCCACACGTACAATACACATCAACTGGCGACTCTAATATTCTTGCACAAGTGTGCTGATGTAATTTATACCGTTTTTACAATGATGCAGTAGTATACATAATAATAAATCTTCAATTTATTGTGAGAATAAAAATTCAATATGGAAAGCAAAAGTAATGTAAGAGGGGCCTGGAGACGTGACTAATGGACAGACAAAATGTTATTCGAGTGCCAGGAATGTCTGTCTCGTTTATTGTGGACCCTATTTTGAAATTGGCATCTTTTGAAATTTGTGTGAAATTGGACAAATTGCCAATTTCTGACCACCTTATTGGGTAGTTGAAATCGGTAAATTGGCGGTTTCTTGTACTCAATCGATAGAAGAAATGGAGTTCTAGAGAAATAGCTATAATTGTAGTAGACTGAAACTTTGGAATTCGCCGAAAATAGGGCTCAAAATCGGCGAAATCGCCGATGCGTCAATAGCATCGATACCGCTAACTTCGCGAGAGCATAATTCCGTTAGTTTTCGATCAAATTTCATAATTTTGGTGGCGTTATGATTGGAAAAAGATTCTCTATCATTGAATAAGAATTTTTTTTTTTTTTTTTTCCGAAAATGTTTCGACCCTGAGAGAGTGTTAAGAATCGGGGTCTCGACCCTGAAAGGGTTAAAGCCAGCAGAGGCTGGTTTCGCAAATTTAAGAATCGAAGTGGCATACATAGTGTTGTGAGGCATGATGAAGCAGCCAGTTCTGACAAAATTGCGGCTGAAAAATATGTGCCTGAATTCCAGGAGTACATAGAGGCTGAACAATTCCTCCCCCAACTAGTGTTTAATTGTGATGAAACAGGCCTGTTTTGGAAGAAAATGCCCAACAGGACCTTCATTACTCAGGAAGAAAAGGCACAGCCAGGACATAAGCCTATGAAAGACAGGCTAACTTTGATGCTTTGTGCTAATACCAGTGGTGATTGCAAAGGGAAGCCTTTACTGGTGTATCTTTTTGAAAATCCCCGAGTGTTTGGCAGATGCGGTGTCACCAAGTCTAACTTGTGTGTGATGTGGAGGTCTAACAAAAAGGCATGGGTTACAAAGGACATTTTCTTAAGAGTGGTTCAATGGCGTGTTTGGCCCCAGTGTGAAGAAATATCTTTTGGACAATAATTTGCCACTTAAGTGCCTCCTGATAATGGACAATGCTCCTTGTCATCCTCCAAACTTGGTAGAGAAAATTGTGGAGGAGTTTAAATTCATCAAAGTAAAGTTCTTGCCCCCTAATACCACTCCTCTCCTCCAGCCCATGGACCAGCAGGTCATTTCCAACTTTAAAAAACTCTACACCAAAGCAGTTTCAAAAGTGCTTTGATGCCGAATTACAGAAAATATCAAAATGGATGACGACAAATAAGCTTACTCTCAATACGGACAAGACCTACTTCATTCAGTTTGGAAACAAAGCTACAAATGTTCCACTTAACATAACGCTAAATGGTTCACC
>WNWK01046759.1:0-14190 GCA_009830355.1 Cherax destructor
CCATCCCACTAACAGAATATTTGTTCAACCTAATTTTCAATGCTACCCAAGAAATAAGCTTTGATAATTTTATTTACTCATGTGCAATTCCCTCAAATCCAACCCCTTTCACTCATGAATTTATCCAACCTAAATTTAAAACTACCCAAGGTCCTTGCTTCAATAACCCTACTAGGCAGACTTTTCCCACTCATCAACTAACCTATTTCCAAACCAATACTTTCCTATTCCTTTCTAAATCTAAACTTATCAAACTTGAATCCATTATTGCTGGTTCTCTCTTGGAGAGATACCCTCAAGACCTTATTTATATCCCCTTTGTTAATCGTATTTTCCACTTGTATACCTCGATCATGTCTCCCTCATTCCGTCTTACAAGTGAATGTAATTCAAGGGTCTTCAATCTTTCTTCGTAAGGAAGATTTCTAATGCTATGTATTAATTTAGTCATTCTACGCTGAATGTTTTCTAACAATTTATGTCCATTCTGTAATATGGAGACCAGAACTGAGCTGCGTAATCTAGGTGAGGCCTTACTAATGATGTATAAAGCTGTAATATAACCTCTGGACATCTGTTGTTAACACTTCTTGATATAAATCCCAGTAATCTATTTGCCTTAATACGTGAGCTTAATTGCTGTCTTGGTTTAAGGTTGCTGCTTCCCATCACCCCAAGTCCTTCTCGCAATCTTATGGCTAAGTTCTACGTTATTTAACTTATAAGTGCTTGGGTTATGGACACTCCCGAGCTTTAAAACCCTTCTTTTATCTACATTGAACTGCATCTGCCTTTTTTCTGACCAGGAATTTAGTCTAAATCCCCCTGTAGTTCACCGACATCTACGTCTGAATCGATTATCCTACCTATCTTCGTGTCATCGAATTTGCTCATATCACTAGAAATTCCCTCGTCAAGGTCATTTATATATATTATAAACAACAACGGACCCAAAACCGATCCCTGAGGAACGCCACTTGTTACAGATCCCACTGCTGATCTGTCTTTTTTAAGACCATAACAAGACAAAGTTCTTAAGGTAAAAAGGAACTCTGTGACCCAAAATCTAACATTTTAATTTATCTCTTCAAACAGGTGTAGTGTCTGATATGTGGAAGATGGCTAATGTAATTCCTAGCAGGGGACAAGTCACTACCGTCAAACTACGCCCAATAACCTGACCTCAATTGTAGGCAAATTACTAGAGTCAATTATAGCTGATATTAGAAGCCATCTAGATAACCATAATTTGATTAATGATCCCCAGCATGGTTTCCCGGGGGGCCGTTCCTGCCTATCTAATTTATTAACCTTCTTCAGTACTCAGGGATCAGTCTTAGGCCCGTTGTTGTTTATAATATATATCAATGACCTTGATGAGGGATTACTAGTGATATAGAAATTCCCATTTTTGAAGAGGTAGGATATTGATTCAAACATAGATGTCAGGGAACTTCAGGAAGATTTAGACAAACTTACGTGGTCGAAAGTGGCAGATGCATTCAATGGATAAATGCAGGTTCTGAGCTGGGATCAACAAGCACTTAAAAGTTAAGTAACGTGGAACACCATACAGATGCCGAAAGGACGAGGGTGATGGTAAGCAGCAACCTTAAACCAAGACAGCAATGCCTAAGCGTACATTAAGGAAAATAGATTACATAAGAACATAAAGAACATAAGAAAGGAGGAACACTGCAGCAGGCCTTTTTGGCCCATACTAGGAAAGGTCCTTCACAATCCGTCCCACTAACAGAATATTTGCTCAACCCAATTTTCAATGCTACCCAAGAAATAAGCTTTGACAATTCTACCCACTCATGCGCGAGTCCCACTCAAATCCAACCCTCTCACTCATGTATTTATCCAACCTAAATTGAAACTACTCAAGGTCCTAGCTTCAATAACCCTAGCAGACTGTTCCACTCATCAACTACCTATTTCAAACCAATACTTTCCTATATCCTTTAAATCTAAACTTATCTCTTGAATCCATTATTGCGGTTCTCTTTGGAGAGATTCCTCAAGACCTTATTTATATCCCTTTGTTTATGCCCATTTTCACTTGTATACCTCGATCATGTCTCCCCTCATTCTACGTCTTACAAGTGTATGTAATTTAGGGGCTTCAATCTTTCTTCGTAAGGAAGATTTCTAATCTATGTAATTAAATTTGTCATTCTACGCTGAATGTTTTCTAACGAATTTATGTCCATTCTGTAATAGGAGACCAGAACTGAGCTGCGTAATCTAGGTGAGGCCTTACTAATGATGTATAAAGCTGTAATATAACCTCTTGACTTCTGTTGCTAACACTTCTATTAAATCCAGTAGTCTATTTGCCTTATTACGTAGCTTAGGCATTGCTGTCTTGGTTTAAGGTTGCTGCTTACCATCACCCCCAAGTCCCTTTTCGCAATCTGTATGGCTAAGTTCTACGTTATTTAACTTATAAGTGCTTGGGTTATGGACACTCCCGAGCTTCAGAACCTTGCATTTGTCTACATTGAACTGCATCTGCCACTTTTCTGACCACGAATTAGTTTGTCTAAATCTTCCTGAAGTTCTATGACATCTATGTTTGAATCAATTATTCTACCTATCTTCGTGTCGTCGGCAATTTCCTTCACTAGTAATTCCCTCATCAAGGTCGATATATATTAAAAAAACAATGGGCCTAAGACACCCCCTTGGAACACCACTTGTTCAAGCCCCCATTCGGATTTAACCCCATTTATACCTCTCTGTTTCCCTATTGGGCCATGACTGATCCATGAAAATTTTCCCCCCAATGCCGAGGCCACGGGGATTTATATAAAGGGTGTTAGCAACAGAAGTCCAGGGTTATATTACAGCTTTATACATCATTAGTAGGCCTCCCCTAGATTACGCAGCTCAGTTTGGTCCCCATATTACAGAATGGACATAAATTCGTTAGCATTCACTAAATGACTAAATTTAAAACATACTTGCTTCCTTCGGGTTAAAACCTAAAAAACATTCTTTTAAGACGTAGTGAGGGGAAATGTCGGGGTAACAAGGGGAAAATGGGAAAAAAGGGGATATAAATAATTTGGGGATATCTCTCAGAAAAACCAATTTGGTTAAATTTAGCTAATTTTAGATTTAAAAAAGGATATGGAAAGTTTTGGGTTTGGGAAATAGGGTGTTGATAGTAAATCTCCCTGTAATTAGTAGACCTTGGTTTTAAAATTTGGGTTTGGGAAAATTCATGGTGAGGGGGGAGGTGGGACCCAGGTTAAGTTGTCAAAGCATTGGGGTTAAAAAAGGGGTTAAAATTTTGAGGGGGCGGTTTGTGAAAATTTGTTAGGGGCCAACCCTCAGTGTTCCTCCTTTCTTATGTTCTTATGTAAGGGAAAATGGGTATTAACAAAGGGGGATATAAAAAAGGTCTTGGGGGTATCTCCAAAAAATCTTTTCCCCTATTGGAGCCATGACTCGATCCATGACAGCATTTTTCCCCCCAATGCCATGGCCCACTTTCTTTAACAGTCTCTGGTGCGGTACTCTATAAAAAGCCTTACAAAAGTCTAAAAAACAAACGAATTCTTTATCAAAGCTTATTTCTTGGGTAGCTTTAAAAATTGGGTTGAGCAAATATTCTGTTAGTGGGATGGTTTGGGAAGGACCTCCCTAGTATGGGCCAACAGGCCTGCTGCAGTGTTCCTCCTTTCTTATGTTCTTATTTTTTTGGTTTGGAAATAGGGTAGTTGATGAGTGGAACAGTCTGCCTAAGGGTTATTAAAGCTAGGACCTTGGGTATTTTTAAATTTAGGTTGGATAAATTCATGAGTAAAGGGGTTGGTTTGGGGGGGGAATTGAAATGAGTAAATAAAATTATCAAAGCTTATTTTTTGGATAGCATTGAAAATTAGGTTGAAAAAATTTTCTGTTAGTGGATGGAATTTGAAACCCCCAAAAGGGGCCACAGGCCTGCGGTGTTCCCCTTTCTTAGTTTTTATGTTCATGGGGGCGGGGCCTCAACAAATAGTTGCCCGGAAAGCCCAGATGGCCCGGGTAAAGGAGGATAAACTAAAACTTAAAAGGAGGGGTTGGTTTTTGAGGGGGACGCATTGAGAAAAAATTAAAAAATTATTTTTTGGGGAGCTCTTTAGTGGGATGGTTTTAAGGATTTCCAGTAGGCCAGGCCCTGCAGTGCCCCTATGTTTTATGATATAGGAAAGACTGGTTTTAATAATTGGGGTTTGGGGGAAAAACCCCCCCAAGCCATATAAAAGTAAAATTTTTAGTTTTAAAAATGGGTTGTTTAAAGGGGTGGGTGAGTTACCTGATAGGTTTCACTTTACCTGGAATTTCCTTAGGGCCCTTCTGCAGGTTCCTTTTTTTTTCCCTATTTTCCCCATTTTGAGGTCTTACACCTTCCTTTTTTTGTTCTACCCCCTTTTCCCTTTTACTTTTTGTTGGTTCTCCACTTCTCCTGTTGTTTCCGAACTACATGGTTACAGGGCGCATCAGACGAGCCTGGCCCAATGGGCTCTGGGAAAAAAAAAAATCGGGAAGTGAAGTCCCAGTGTATATTTTTTTTCTTGGGAAACTAGTAATAGGCAGAATAAGGTGGATTTTGGGAAAAACCATGGCACTAGGTGACAAGGACAGTAATGGTATAAGGAAAAAAAAAAATGAGCAGGAAGGGTAAAAGAAAGGGGGGTTTTTAAAATGTATATTAAAATAGTCGTAGTGCTGGGAATAAGATGGACGGTTGAGTAGGCAAGTCATATTGTTTTTTTGCAATTGAAACATGGTTTAATATAAAAACGGACTTGCCGGAATGTCACATTCGGGTTTTAAATTGTTCCAATAGACAGAAGTATCGGAAGGGGGTGGGGTGGCACTCTATTCCGTGACATTTAAATTGTTGTAAAAAAGAAAAAGTCTAATTGCAATAAGGCTATGTTTTTAAGGGTTTTTTTAAAAGGTATAACAAAAGGGTCCAAAGTTATTTTTAAGCCATAACACTAGTAGATATTTGGATTATGGCTCGTTTTTGCTTTACTACAGGAGGATAAAGATTCATTGGAGAACTAAAAGGGGAAATACTGGAACGAAAGAAACTGTATAAATAGATTAGAGCGGAACCCACTCTCTGGGAGACGTAGAATAGGGAATTCCCTTTCGAGGTTTCAAGTGGATGATGGGCAAAAAAAGGAGTTTAAAAAATCTGAAGATATCAAAAGTAAGAAAAAATAACGGTTTAAATTTGGTAAATTTAGAAGAAAGGAATAAGGCGATCAAAGGGTGAGGGGCATCCGAATCAGTATATTGACATTAAGAGGACGTTAAAAGGGGTAAGAAAAGCTAAGGGGGCTACAAATTTAAAAATTCTGGGGTTCGCTAACCCAAAAAATTTTTCCCGGTGTATAGAACAAAAGTTAGAATAAGATGGTCCCCCTTAAAAATAATTATGGGTATCTTTGACAAAGAAAGAAATGTGCCCATTTTTAATAATTATTTTCTTGGTTTTACTAGGAAGACACTAATAATATCCCGTTTGGTATTTTTGGGGGCCCGAAGAAAATTATGTAGTATCCGTCACTAAAAAAAGGTTATCAAACAGATAGCCGTTTGAAGCAAAAAAAATCGCCAGGCCCCGATGAGCTTTTTTTTAAGGGGTTTTTAAATCAAAATTAACTTTGAACCCTTAATAACATTTTTTAAACCCATTTTTCAAACGGTGTAGTTCGATACTGGAAGATGGTAATTAATTTATTTTTAAACAGGGGGCAAGTCGTTACCAAATTTCCCCCAAAAATTAATTCAATTGTAGGCAAAATTTTTAGAGTCGATTATGCTGATAAAAAAGAAGATCTCATAGGCATAATTTGAAATGATCTAAAAGGGTTCCCAAGGGCCGTTCCCCCCTAACTAATTTTTTAAATTTTTTTTGTAAGGCTTTTGAGGGAGTTGATCATGATAAAGAATTCGATATTGTTTATTTGGTTTTAGTAAGGCTTTTGATAGAGTACCACATCAGAACTGTTAAAAAAATGGCTCTCACGGCATTGGAGGAAAATGTTTTCATGGATCAGTCAGGGTCCTGGAAACAGGGTGTGTTTGGGGTTAAATCTGAGTGGGGATCTGTAACAAGTGGCGTTCCACAGGGGTCGGGTTTTTGGGGCCCCTTGTTGTTTTTAATATATATAAATGACCTTGACGGGGGTTTCTAGTGATATGAGCAAATTCCGATGACACGAAAATAGGTGGATTGATTCAACGTAGTGTCCGGAACTTCGGAGGGGTTTAACAAACTCAATTCCTGGAAAAATGGCAGATGAGTTCAATGTAATAAAAGCAAAATTCTAAAGCTCGGAATGTTCTAACCCCAGCACCCCCACAAAATGTTGAATTCAGCCACAGAATGCGAAAAAGGGTCTGGGGGTTATGGTAACAGCAACCTCAAACCAAGTAGTGCCTAAGCGTAAGAAATAAAGCAAAAATTACATTTTTTCAAGTGTAAGAACAGAAGTCCCGGGTTATATTACAGCTTTATACATCATTATAAGGTCACCTAGATTATGCAGCTCAGTTCTGGTCTCCATTTTACAGAATGGATATAAACGGGAAAAAATTCAGCACGAATGACAAAGTTAATTCATGCATTGAAATCTTCCAAAGGGAAAAAAGATTGAAGACCCCTTTAAAATTTCATTCCCTTTTAAGACGAAGAATGAGGGAGACATGACGAGGTATATAAGTGGAAGATGGGTATTAATAAGGGGGGGTATAAATATTTGAGGGTATCTCTAAGAGAGCCCCAATAATGGATTCAAATTGGATAAGTTTAGATTTAGAAAGGGTATAGGGAAAAAATTGGTTTGGGAAAAAGGGAGTTGATGGGGAACAGTCTGCCTAGTAGGGTCATTGAAGCTATGACCTTGGGTAGTTTAAATTTAGTTGGATAAATTCATGAGTGAGAGGGGGTTGATTTAGTGGGACTCGCATTTAGTTAATAGAATTTAAAAACTTATTTCTTGGGTAGAATTGAAAATTAGGTTGGGCAATTATTCTGTTAGTGGGATGGATTGTGAAGGACCGCCTAGTATGGGCCCAAAAGGCCTGCTGCAGTGTTCCTCCTTTCTTATGTTCTTATGACTCTTGGGGGATACTGAAGGTAAGATGCACCTCTTTATCTTGTTGGTTCTGTACGATATTTTTGGTTCTGCCCTTTTTCCCTTTGGGCCCTTTTTGGTTTCACCTTACTTATTTTTGGTTTTTCAAGAAACCCTCAATGACCCATTCAAATACCAGCCTCCTGGTGGATAAAAAACCCTGATTAATCAAGCTGTTCTCCCGGCTGCATGCAATGTTACAAAGGGCCACAGCTCAGCTGATAGAGCTACAAAAATTTAGGAGGTTCTTTGTTTCCTCATGAAAAAGCCAAGAGTTTGGTGTGAGGCTTTGAAAACTTTGGGCTTTTCACACATACTGTGTTTTCATTCAGAGTACTCATGGGCCACTGGGGTAATTTGCACCATCTGGGGTTTGCTTTCGTAGAAAGTGATTTATGTGTGCAGATATTTTAACGGGGTTTCTACAGTAATTTCATAACGCCCACCTAGGCCTATTATCCATAGTCCTCACTAGGAGGACTGCAAAATAGTCATCGTGGACAATCCACTCTCTTAAACCTGCCGTGCTTTGGGAAAAATACCTGACCCTTTATTTGCTCTTTCCCGTGTCTGCCTGGAGAAACCCATTCTGCCTAATAAACCACGAGTTTATAAACCCCTTACTCTAACTTGACCCTACCACCCACAATGTAAAGTCTATAAAGGATGATTTGGTGTTAGATTATGTCCCTGTCTGTGTTTATGGGGTGGGGAAATTAATAGGGGGAAAAAACTGTGTCTCAGGAACAGACCATTTCATCTGGCAGCCTTTGACTTAACCCTAACTTTCCTCAAGGGGAACTGGACAAGTTCCTCAATTCAATTTTTTGTGACCCATAATAAAAGCCTGGTTTGGGCATGCCTTGAAATCAAAGGCCTGGTTGGGTTTTCCTTTTAAACATCAAGGGGCCTGGTTTGGGGCTGTGTTGTGGAGGCATTGACCCCGGAAGCATCCCTCTAGTATTCTTTAACATCGTCCCCTTTTCGTTTGCCTTTCAGTCATCCCCGATATAATATAATCTCCCGTTTTGAAGGGAGGAGCTACCTTCCTTCTTAAAATTATTTCAGATAATTTCATAATAGGGATGTCAGTGGTGACTTTTTTTTATTCTTTGCTTACCTTTGTGGAGGGAGTTGCATAAATTTTTTTCAATTTGTAATTTGTTCTTTATTTCAGGCTCACTAAAGAATCAAGGCACGTGATAGAGGTTTCTTGCTGTTCCCGTTAGTAGTCTGGGGCGGGTGCATGGGCACGCTGTCGGAGTTTTGGAGATGTTCAGTGTTTTAGTCTCGTTCGGAAGACTCAAGAAATCGTAATCCCTTGCAAACACATAGCGGGGGGAATAGCCGCTATCAGGTCATAAAACGCATCGGTCTGGGTTTTATGACACCAATCGCGGGTTCTATCCCCCCCCGTGTTATGTTTTCTCGTTCGTAAATTTATTGGGATTATCAATCTTTGTCTGTGTAACGAAACACTGACACTGAGTAATATTTAAAACAGTATTGCATCTTTTTTGAGAAAGGACCTGATATTAGATGTGGTTATCGTGATTTTTTCCCTGTTTAATGATAACTTATTATGTTTTCGTGGCAAAGTGTCGCTAACCCCAAAATGTCAAAATTCTTGGGCCCTTTTCATTAGGGAAATTTTGCGAATGTATCAAAAGAAGGGTAATCCTACGAAAACTAGTTTACAAGGAACATTTCAGTATGTTAATACATTTTCGTTTTTGTGTGATCTTTTATGCGTATGCATATTTATAATCCTTTGTGTGTATACGTGTATTTTGCAACAACGCAAACAACAATCAGCGATGCACAGCAACCACTAAGGGAGGAAATGATTTACCTAGGCTTTCGTCTTGCAATTTCAAATGCTTCTTCAGGAATAATGTAATGAAGGGAAGGGTGGGAATTCAATAGCCCCCCAAGCACACTCCACCCCACACACACTCCACACCCCACACACACTCACACACACCACACACACACACACACACCCCACCACACACACACACACCACGCACACCACACACACCACGCACCCCCCCCACACACCACACCCCCACCACACACCCCACCACACACACCCCACCACCCCTTTTCTCTCGGTTTTTGCCCTCCATTTTTCCCCAGTTATTTCCCCAACATTTCCCTCAAGAATGGTGTTTTTTTGGGTGTTTAAAAAAAAATTTTTTTTATTGCTTTTTTAAAGCTTCATTCTTTTAATTTTATAACTTTTTCGGGCCTTTTTTTTTTTTAAAATTACTGGCCTTATTTTTTTAGGTTGTTAAAGTTATGTGGTGGGGGTTGTTTGTGTTAAAACCCCTGTAAATAACTTTATGTAATGAAATTTTTTTGATAATTTTTTGGGGGTTAGTTAAAATGGGAAAAAAGGGGAAAAAAAAACTTGCCTTTTTTTATTTTTTTTTTACCTCTTTAATGGTTTTGGGTGTCTTCCCAGGCCTTCCTCCTGGGACCGGCCTGCCGGGCCCTTCCGGGGCTGCAGTCAAGATGCCAAAGGTATTCCAGATGCCTCCGTAAAGCCTCTTCTGGAGTTTCAGTCTTGGCCATTCTCTAAATTATCATTTAACCAAGTTGTACAGCATAATAATGCTAAACATGTACAGTATTTTCCCCCTTAATTTTTTTTGAGTGTTGAATATTTAGTAAATATGAATTAATATTTATTACTTTTTTCAGTTCCTATTGTTTTTTTATTCATGTGTCCATAATGGCCCAATCATGTTTTTCTTTTTTTTTCTTTTTTTTTTGTTTTTTTTTTTGTCTTGCATAGTTTAGGATGTAGTATTTTGTTGGTCTTTGTTCTTCTTATATTTTTTTTTTTTAAAAGAAATTATTGGGGCTAGCAATTTGTCCTTTTCAAGTACTACTGTGGATTAGGGTTGTATTGATTTATTGTAGTTCTTTCTTCTTTGGGAACCTTTTTTTTGTTTTGTTGCATATCTTCAGGTTGGGCCATTCCCAAAACACCAGGGCCTCATTTAACTTTATTGTTTAAATTTTTTAATGCAAACCAAAAATAAAATACAGTATACCGTCATGGTGTTTGGCCCGTATATCTATTTAATTATTAAAATATAATTAAGAAGAGAAGAAATTCTGCTTGGGGTAATGCTTTTTTTAGCAACTTTTAAAACAGTGAGTTATTAGTTATTTTTTTTCCCATATTAAGGACAATTATTTTAAGATATAAAGACAAGTTGTTGGAATTTAACTCCATAAATTAGTTTGATATGGGGACCTAAGATGTAGCTGTTAAAATACAACCCTTGCTGTTTTAATTTCAGGGAGGTGAATGGCAGTTGCACCTTTTAGAGGAACTGTGACAAGTAACCCAATCCCGAAACTTTCATTGCAAAAGCAAAAAACCCCGACATGCAAAATATTGGACAAAGGCTTTTTAGCCTGAGTCTCTTATGTGCCTCCTGCAGGAATCTTTGTAGAAAATAGTGAAGGAAAACTAAATTTTTCATAATACAATACTCAAAAAGAAACCAGGCTTTATTTTGCCCTTTTTGAAACTTCTTCGATTAAAGTAACACAATACCACAGACGGGGAGGGGGAAATCAAGACATTATTCACATAAAATTTAGGCCATGTTGTTGGGGGTCAGACTCTGATTGCCCGGTTTTTTCCCACCGTTTTAGGGGGATCAAAATGCCTTAATGGCCCTTCAGTTGTACAGTGTGTGACTTTGCACGTTTTGCCGCCGCCCTTCTCCAAACACCCCCAGAGACACATCCGCCATCAAAGTCTGTGACATGATCAAAAAAAAGAAATCATGAGACAGTGATTTTGTTTTATCATTATTAGTTTTAAAGGGGAGGAAGAAAGGAAAGAGTGAAAGACAGTGTTCGCAATATGACAGTTCTTTAAATGAAACTGCATACCCCAGCTTTGCTAATTATTTTTATTGGACATTAACGGTGCAAATGTGAATAGATATTGGCTATGGAAGAACCAGTCCCCACGTAAATCCGTGAATTCTAAAATGGATTAATCTCCCAAGGGGCTTTATATCTTGAAAATTTAATCAATTTTAGTCAGAAATACTTTTTACGGATATTCATCCTGTAATGTAGTTTACACGCAATAATTCCCTTTTCTGTATAAGTGTTATGTTACAGTCCTGTAAAAATTTTCAATTAAATGGATGAAGCCATTTTGTGTTTCATTCAAAAAAACTTTCCATACTATGGGTTTTGGTCTTAAAAAAAAATTTTCTTTTAAAAATTTAAGTGGGGTGTTTCCCTTGCAGGGCCCAGCCTGGCCTCAGGCATTCAAGCCAATATTGCCCATATTGTGGTAAAGTAATCAGGCACCGTATAACCTCGGTCACGCCCGACTCCTCTGGAAAATTACTACCAGTTCAGGTGCATTGTGTGTGCAAAAATGTTTCGCACCAAAAATTTGATGTTCCCCAAGGCAACACCCAGGCATAAAGGTGAAGGGTAACAATATCTGCACCCCACAGCAGCACTCCCTTTACCATCACACTCCAAAACCACCTCCAACAGTCTTTAAAGAGCCCTTGTCTTTTTGTTACAGGAAGGCTAAACTTTGGGGTTCTTTGTGTAACTTCTGTAAAAAAAACCCTTTCCCGGCATTAGCAGCCTGCGACCCCCATCAGGACATCCATGACAATATGGCCCGTATTGGTCCCCCACTGCAAAAAACCCCTCAAAGAGTCAGTCAGGATTAAGAATGCACATCCAGAACACCATCGAAATTAAATCAGCATAAACCATCACAAGACTAAAAAGGGCCCTTTTGGTCTTTTTCCCAGGCCGTGTTTTTTCCCTGGGGCCTGCCATGCCCCTCACTGTTGGAAACATTCTCCTGCGCAGGTAGCCCTCCACATCAGGGACAACACACGCAAGTGGCCCTGTCGGGGTTGCCCCTTTTGCAAAAAACCGGCCAAAAAAAAGAATGCATTGAGGGTGCACATTCCGGGAATCACAGGCGTTGGTAACCAGTTTTTTGTAGTCTGTGGGACATGGGGTGGAATAGTAGTGATAGCTTGTGATGCTGAATTTGGGCAGGCACTTATAATTTTGTTTTAGTGTGATTATGTGCAGTAGTGCTGAGACAGAAGATTGCAGGCTTTTGACTGTGAATTTGTGTCTGAAACACAGGTCCCCTTTACAGTGTCTTCTCGTTTTTCAGGCCGGCCCCCACCATCATCAATTGTCGGGGCAACTTCAGTCAGTGATCCCCCAATGTCCGCAGTGTGGCAAAGTGTTCTCATGTGATCCAATGTGCGGGACATATACGTGATTTCACGGGACGGGCGGGGGCCCATATTCCCCCATGCAACAAGCCTCCCAAATTGAAATGGACTGCGTGTAAAATGCAGCAATCATAACACCTCCAGCACCCCCTCCTTCCCCATCTTCCTGCCCTTCACAACCTCTTTGGTTTCCCTCTCTTTCAGGCAGGGCCAGCTTCTTATGGACTTACTCCCTTGTCCATACTGTGGCAAAAAATCACATCCATTGGAAATGGGGGGGACTTTAAAAAAGGACATTTAATATGGGCCCTTCCCTTTCCCTGTGCGATAAAGTGTCAAGAACCCGGTCGGGCCTGAGGATGCACATACAAAGGCACCACCGCAACAAAGTCAACTGACAGCACCTCACTCAGGATAGTAGGATTGGCCGTGCCATTTTCAAACCGGTCCCCTAAGTGCTTATTAAACTGACAGTGAGAGTTAGAATGTATCATGAAAAGGGGCTTTTAGGATGGAACACAAATTGTTTATTTGGGTTTGGGGAAAAGAAGCTCGTATCCTCAAATTATCTCAACTGCTAAAAGATTTTAATTTTTTTTTTTGTATGATACTCCTGTGTATTTTTGAAATGGGTCTTGGCACAGTGATAAGAATGTGTGAACACCAAGGCCTTGTGAATTTGTTAGGGTGAATATGATGTATGTATATGGTTGTTGGTGATGGTCCATAAGTGGAAAGTCTACAGGAAGGGTAAACAAATTTTCTGAGTTTGGGTATAGGGGTGAAAGTTAAAGCCGGCCTCTTGTCAATGCCTTGTTAGAGCTGGTCCCTCTCTTTGTAAGGCAGTGATACTGTGTGAGAAATGTCATTTTTTGATTTGAGTTTTATTGTCTTTTGGTTTTTGTTTGGCTTAAAGTGAAGTAGGATTGTATGGGCATAATGAAACCTTCAACAGCTGGGGTCCAAAGTTTAATTGCTTTTTTAAAAAGGGTTTGGGGGCAAGTGTCAGGGCACAGTGAAGAGCATGTGCCAGTAAGTCACGGGACTGTAGACTTTTAAAATCCACCTGCCTGCTGCCTGACATGCCTGCATCTTCTTTTCATGCCCTCTGATGCTCTCTTGTCATGATAGGTAAAGGGGGTTGTTTTTTTTGGTTTGGGGTTTTTCCCCCCGGTCCGTGAAGAGGCAATCGGGATGAATGCTCAGTGTGTGGTCTACATTCAGTAATGGACAACTGAAGGTTCACATGCGGGACCAGCACTCGGCCTTGGGGTGCTAAGTGTGAGATTTTGGGCCCTCGTTCAAAAAACTGGTACATGGGGGCCCAAAAGGGAACACCCAAACCGGCCAAAGACCAACCCTTCTACCTCTGCCCCCCCACACAGGCACTGGATGATCCGCCCACGCCTGACCGTGCAGCAGTAACCCCTTGGGGTCTCATTAAGGCTCCTGGGCAGCCAAAAACCCCTGGCCCCCTCATCCATGGTGGTGGCGGGATGGCTGTGGTGACAACAGCGGCCTTGACTGTGTAGGGTCGTGGCAGCCAAAAACAACAGCACCCCTCTGCGGCCCCCGGGCCCCCTGGATCCAAGTTTGGTGTGGCTGTGTGGGAAGGAGTTTCACGCAGGTACTCTGTAAAAGGGGCCCCAAAGTGATTCCCACTTCCCAAACCTGATGCTGTGTTCGGCGAAAAGTGGCCGTACTGCTGCCACACAAAAACTCTCAAAATGCATGTCCTTCCATCGGGTATACGCTGTGACCTGATAAGACTAGGACCAACCAGC
>WNWK01046760.1:0-14190 GCA_009830355.1 Cherax destructor
AGCCTATCCTATTTATAAAATGTGCTCTTCATTTTAAAAAAAAAAAAGATTTTTTTCAAAATATTCGGTCACTTTCGCGAGTGAACATATATCTACGTGTGGACAGTTTAAGGGTTAATTGAATATATTGATTTCTTAATTGCCCATCCACTCTTTTGTGCCTCTCTTTCGACCAATGAGATGTTTTAATCTATTGTTTATCCATTTGGGATCATTTTTGTTAGATCTAATTTCCCTACTCGGAACAAAAGTTGTCTGGGCAGCTGGAACTATGCTCTGAAACACGTCATATTGGCATCCAACACCACCTACCTGACCCATAGTCAGGTCATCCCAATTTAGCTCACCCAGGTAATTTCTCAGTCCCATGAAGTTGGCCAAGCAGAAATCTGGGACAGAGAGTTGATTGCAATTATTTAGGTAATTCCATGATATATTGAGACTAAGTGATTTGTGATTGCTTTCCCCAAGATCATCATTAACCTAAAGATTATTAACTAGTGATTCTTTTGTTGGCACGAACCAAGTCAAGCAGGTTGTTTCCTCTAGTTGGTTCTGTCACAAACTGTTTTAAACAGCAATCCTGAACCGTATCAAGAAAGTCACTAGACTCAAGATTTCCTGTCACATTGTTCCAATCATTTTGTCTAAAATTAAAATCTCCCATTAACACAACACTTTCATATTTAGACGCCTTATGAATTCCTTCTCATGGCAACTTACTGCACTCCTATCAAGGTTTGGGGGCGTATAAATCACACTCAAAATTAAATTTTCACGACCTTCAAGAAACTGTAGCCAAACAGATTCTGTGTCCGATGTTTCTAATCTTATATCTTGTCTAACACAACAATTTAAATTATCTCTGACATTAATCGCCACTCCACCACCCTTCCTGTTGACCCTATCAGTGTGGAATAGTTTACAACCCTGTATGTTGCATTCAGAAGGCATTTCTCTATCTTTCAAATTGAACCAGATCTCTGGTTCAATTTGCACTTGGAAGTAATCTTAGCTCATCTATCTTATTTCTTAGACTCATACTATTTGTATAGTAAACCTTAAGGGAGCTAGTCACTCATTGCCCTCTACTATCTCTCTTTGTTTGTTGATCAATTGCTTTGCCTTTACTAGCAACTTTATTTTGAATATTGTCTTTTAAACATATCCCTGGGGTATCCTGGTAATATCTGCTGATTTCAACCCTAGTTCTGCAGCCTGACTGTTTCCCACAAACACCAATATCTCTATAATCTATCAGTTTAAATTCCTAGACAAGTCATCGAATTGGCTAATGCAACCACTCCAACCCCAGAGAGATGAACCCCATCCCTTGCATACATATCATGTTTGCCATAGAATTTATCCCAGTTATCAATGAATGGGATTGCAAGTTCCTTGCAGCACCTGTCTAGCCAGCAATTTATACCAATTGCACTAGACATCCATTCATTGCCCACTCCATTTCTAGGCAAGATACTATATATGATTGGGATCCCTCCCTTAGACCTGACTACTTCTATGGCTGACCTGTACTTATCCAGCAGCTCCTGTCTCCTGCTCTTCCCAATGTCATTTCCACCAGCACTGAGACAGATAATGGGCTTGTTCCCATTACCTGACACAATATTATCCAACCTGCTGACTATGTCACCAACACCAGCTCCTGGGAGGCACACCCTCTGTCTGACCTTCCTATCTCTGTTACAAAAAGCACGGTCCATATATCTTACCTGAGAGTCTCCCACAATCAGAATATTCTTACCTTGATTACAGAGGAGTCAGTGGTACCTTTAACCTCACTAACCACTGAAGTACACTCGTCCTGGAGAACAGAGAATCTGTTTCCTACCTTCACATCTTCTCTATTAACCTTCCTTCTTCCTGAATTGTGAACCACTTGCCACTTAAAACTGCAACTCTTTAACTCACTGTTGGTAACCTTTTCCTTCTTACCAGACCAACCATCTCACACTCACTCCCAAACCCATCTAGGCGAAGCTTCAGCCTTCTATTTTTCTCCTGAAGAAGTAGAACCTCCTTCTTCAACACTTTAACCTGAGATTCCAAGACACTACAGCAAGCCATGATCTCGGTAACATCCCACGCTAATTCCCAGACAGCTTAGGACAGTGACATCACGTGACCTCTGACCACAGCCTACGAACTCTGACCACAGCGTGCCTTCTCCAAATTCAACTTCAGTAACAAAAACATACAGTGGGATCAAGTCAACCATGTCCTAAATGAAACAAGCTGGGAAGATATCCTAAACAACACAGATCCAAACCTTTGCCTAGAAAGAATTAACTCTGTAGCACTTGAAGTCTGCTCAAGGCACATTCCTTTAAGAAAAGGAAAGAGAAGATGTAAACTACAAAGAGAGAGATGCTCCCAATACAGGCGAAGGCAAAGAATCACAGAGCTACTGATAGGGGCCAGTACATCTGAAATACAAAGGGAGACACTGGCCAGAGAAATAACAAATATAGAACTTAAGCTTAAGGAATCATACAGGAAACAAGAAACTCAGGAAGAACTTAAAGCCATAAATGAAATTGAAAGAACCCCAAAATATTTTTTTTCTTATGCCAAATCTAAGGCGAAAACAACATCCAGTATTGGACCCCTGATAAGGGGAGTTTTAGTTTAATATATTTATTATGCACCCCATACCCATCCTGTGGGCGGTAGTCAAAAGATTAAAGAGGTACATTATGGGTCCAGGGACTGGGCCTCAAAGTTTTGATAGCTGGTCAAGTTACAAAGGTAATGAACTCAGGAAGATCTGGTCACAATCATGACAAGTTACAAAGTATTTACAGATTATAGAGGCATATAATGGGTCCAGAGACTAGGCCCCAAAGTTTTGATAGCTGAACAAGGTACAAAGGTAATGAACTCACAAGTTTCAAAGGTAATGAATCATGTAAGTAAGTAAATTTACTTACTTACGTTTATACATGGTTGCAATCATAAACAAATTATAAAGTAATGAGCAATTTACTAGTCTACACCCGGTCACAACTGTAATGAGTTATTGGTGCAAATATTTATTGTTGGGTCACACACACACACACACACACACACACACACACACACACACACACACACACACAACCTACTGGAGTTCTACGACAGGGTGACAGCAATAAGACAAGAGAGAGAGGGGTGGGTAGATTGCATATTCTTGGATTGTAAGAAGGCGTTTGACACAGTTCCACACAAGAGATTAGTGCAGAAGCTGGAGGACCAGGCAGGGGTAACAGGGAAGGCACTACAATGGATCAGGGAATACCTGTTAGGAAGACAGCAGCGAGTCATGGTACGTGGCGAGGTGTCAGAGTGGGCGCCGGTGACGAGCGGGGTTCCACAGGGGTCGGTCCTGGGACCAGTGCTGTTTCTAGTATTTGTGAACGACATGACGGAAGGAATAGACTCCGAAGTGTCCCTGTTTGCAGATGATGTGAAGTTAATGAGAAGAATTCAATCGGACGAGGACCAGACAAAACTACAAATGGATCTGGACAGGCTGCAAGCCTGGTCCGGCAATTGGCTCCTGGAGTTCAACCCCACCAAGTGCAAATCATGAAGATTGGGGAAGGGCAAAGAAGACCGCAGACAGAGTACAGTCTAGGGGGCCAGTGACTGCAAACCTCAATCAAGGAAAAAGATCTTGGGGTGAGTAAAACACCAGGAACATCTCCTGAGGCGCACATCAACCAAATAACTGCTGCAGCATATGGGCGCCTAACAAATCTAAGAACAGCATTCCGACATCTTAATAAAGAATCGTTCAGGACCCTGTATACTGTGTACGTTAGGCCCATACTGGAGTATGCAGCACCAGTTTGGAACCCACACCTAGCCAAGCACGTGAAGAAGCTCGAGAAAGTGCAAAGGTTTGCAACAAGACTAGTCCCGGAGCTAAGGGGTATGTCCTACGAGGAGAGGTTAAGGGAAATCGACCTGACGACACTGGAGGACAGGAGAGATAGGGGGACATGATAACAACATATAAGATACTGAGAGGAATTGAGAAAGTGGACAGAGACAGAATGTTCCAGAGATGGGACACAGCAACAAGGGGACACAGTTGGAAGTTGAAGACTCAGATGAATCACAGAGATGTTAGGTAGTATTTCTTCAGTCACAGAGTGGTCAGGAAGTGGAATATTTTAGGAAGCGATGTAGTGGAGGCAGGCTCCATACATAGCTTTAAGCAGAGGTATGATAAAACTCATGGCGCAGGGAGAGTGACCCAGTAGCGGCCAGTGAAGAGGCGGGGCCAGGAGCTGTGACTCGACCCCTTCAACCAGAACTAGGTGAGTACTAGGTGAGTAAACACACACACACACACACACACACACACACACACACACACACACATACATACATACATACATACACACACATGCACATGCACTAGTCCCAGAGCTAAGGGGATTGTCCTACGAAGAAAGGTTAAGAGAAATCGGCCTGACGACACTAGAGGACAGGAGGGTTAGGGAAGACATGATAACGACATATAAAATACTGTGAGGAATAGATAAGGTGGACAAAGACAAGATGTTCCAGAGAGGGGACACAGAAACAAGGGGTCACAATTGGAAGTTGAAGACTCCTATGAGTCAAAGGGATGTTAGGAAGTATTTCTTCAGTCATAGAGTTGTCAGGAAGTGGAATAGCTTAGAAAGCGACATAGTGGAGGCAGGAACCATACATAGTTTTAAGACTAGGTTTGATAAAGCTCATGGAGCAGGGAGAGCAGAGACCCAGTATCGGACAGCGAAGAGGCGGGGCCAGGAGCTGAGTCTCGACCCCTGCAACCACAATTAGGTGAGTACAATTAGGTGAGTACACATATGTGTGTGTGTGTGTGGTAATGCTTTATTTACAGGGAGCAATGTCAGGGTATTTTTCCAGAATGGTCTGTAATATACCACTGTGGATAAAATACTTTGACATATTTTGAACATTTCTGAGTGAGTTGTCTCTGAATTCATTAATTTTATCGCACTCCAGTACATAATGACGCAGGGTGTGACAATAATCCAACTGGCAAAGTTTACATTTTGTTTGGTCTACATCTGGTGGTGGTGATTTAACCTGCCAAAGATACTTGTAACCCAGCCGGAGGCGGGCAGTAGTGACACCCAAGAGCCTGCTTATTTTGTTGGATGCACCATAGACATGTGGCTCCTCCTGCATGATAGAATGATGATAGATGGACTGACTGGTGTCAATCTCCCTGAGTCTTAAGTCAATAAAATTCAGTTGAAGTTCTTTTCGTATTATTGTTCTCAAACTGCTAACTGACAAGCCAAGATTGTAATCTACCCCCTCTTTGAAAGCATAAAACTTAGCCAATTTATCAGTTTGTTAAGTAAAAGGACACAAATGCAACTAATGTGACATTTTATTGTGGCAACGTTTCGCTCTCCAGGAGCTTTCTCAAGCCGTTACAAGCGATACATGGACACAGTGGGCTATTATATACTCTCAAAGTGAGGTGAAATACTACTGGTGGTCGAGGTAGTAGTGAATAGTAGCAGTAGTAGTAATACAATAAGGTAGAACAATCAATATGCACTACTACTACTACTACTACTATTCACTACTACCTCGACCACCACTAGTATTTCACCTCACTTTGAGAGTATATAATAGCCCACTGTGTCCATGTATCGCTTGTAACGGCTTGAAAGCTCCTGGAGAGAAACGTTGCCACAATAAATGTCACATTAGTGCATTTGTGTCCTTTACTAACATATTGTCGGTAATTCTACCAATATTATTACAATTTATCAGTTCTATCATGCATCTGAAGACCAATGTGAGATGGAATCCACAGCATGTGCACTCTGACTCTACTATCCACAATCCTACCATACCTGTGTCTGGCTTCTGACACAAGCATGCTAAAATTTATACTTAATGAGTTGAGAGCATTTATGGATGACAGAGAATCAGTTACAATTAAAGAGTCAACCTTAGATACATGGACGCATTTGAGTGCAAGGAGTATGGCAAACAGTTCTGTCTGAAGGGTAGAAGCCCAGTTATTGATGATTCGCTGCTCAGCCTTGGCTGGGGCAGGTACTGGGGCTGCTCTCTCGTTGTGCTGTGACGCTTGTACCTTCATAGCAGAATGGCGGTACAGTATCGTAGACAGTGAACACTGTATGCATTGAGTTGCTACGAGCTATATACCAGTCCAACGCATCTGTACTTCTACCTGCTATAATCCGTGACAATACGGCATTGATAATCAAGATATCTATGGAGTGGCGCTCAACGGAAGCACGAGAATCTTCGTCAAGCTGACAACTGGCCAAGTATATGACGAGCTTGTTGATAAATTCGAGGACAAGAGCTTACAAATTAACACGTCAGTGGTGGTGAGGATGAAAGATGTCTCTCAGCAATACATATGGATTAAAGTTCGCAATTTGCCATTTGAGGCACAGGAAATTGATGTGAGGGACGCATTTAAGCATTATGGCGTCATACATGCAGCAGTTATGGGACGATGGAATGATGGACTGTGAGGTGTGCCAGAGGGGACATATAGTCTCAAAATGACTTTAAGAAGACCTATACCCTCGTACATTGTGTTACATGAATTTCGAACGCAAGTATATGTAACATATGCTGGGCAGAGGAGGACATGTCGCATTTGTGACTCTTATGGCACATGGCGGCGGATTGTGACAGACGACAGGACGGCAGCCGAATGTGGAGAGAGGGAAGGAGGAAGGTATGGAAGCACTACTGAAACCACAAGAAGAGGAGAGTGTGGGAGAGACGACAAAGTGGAGTGATATCGTGAAGGAGACTGTAGACGAGTGTCTCACGTTATCGGTGGGCACGCAGGACACCTTGGGAGCAATTGGTGAGGAGGGTGCCCTTGACTTTGATATAGAAACGGCAATACCTGAACTGGTGAGTGATTGTTGGATGGTTCTCACAGTCCAACAGTGGAGGAACAGTGCAGGGAGTGGAGGAGATATTATGTGAGGTGGGAGACTTGGGGGACGACAGTCCTGGTAGAAGGGTTTTGAGGTGCAGGAGGTGCAGGTGATGATACACAATGAGGACAGGGACTCAGACATGGAGGTGCATACGGATTCTCGGAAGAGATCCATGGCCATGAGGAGGACGACGTCCTTACCCGGACGCAGAGGGTATGTAAAAAGTATCGGTTGGCGTTAAGAACAGGAAAGAGGAACAAGCAAAACGGTATGGGGAAGGTAAAGATGTTAGGAATGGGGATAAAGTAAAGGAACAGGACAAGGTATCATGAAATGGAAGGGAAGAAAACAGGACGATCCAAGGAAAACCCCCTTTAATGTTTTCAGGAGTTTAACTTTAAATGTAAATGGAGCTAAAGCAGAGATAAAAAGGAAATGGTTACAGGTAAGTCTTCAAAAGATATGCTGTGGATGTAGCTTTCATACAGGAGCATAATTATCAGTATGGGAGTGAATTGACTGTGCCTGGATATAGTGTATGCGGGTAGTGCGGGGTCTTTCAAGGGTGGAGTGGGGTCTTAGTTAAGGAGAACAGCCCTTTTCAGTTGTTGAGATGGGAAGAGGGTAGTGAGGGTAGAGTTGTAAGGGTGGATGGCATGTGGGATGGTGTTCGGGTTTCTTTCATTGGGGTGTATCTCCCGGCTATTAGTAATAGGAGGGTAAAGGAGGAGTATGTGAGGAACCACTTAATTTATTTATTGAGGGATTGCCTGAGGTAGTAGTAATGGGAGGAGACTGGAACTGTATTATAAGGGAGAGGGATGTGGAACCAAAAGAGAGAGGATGTGTTTTGAGTGTATTAAGGGATGTGCTTGGGAGTGTGGGAGTGGTTGATGTGGTGGGAGGAGGAGGTTTGATTGATTACACTTTTGTCCGACGAGGGTATGCGGCCCGTCTGGATCGAATATATGTTTCCAGGGTAATAAGTGGGGTGAGGTTCAATGTGTGGATGTAGGATATTCGGACCATAGAGGTGTGTTAGTTGAATTGGATTGGAAGGGTATGGTGAAGTGGTGTGTTGGATATTGGAAATTGAATGTGAAATTAATGGAAGGGAAGAAGAAGTGTATAATTTTGGGATATGGTGGAAACTATTATGGGAGAAAGGTCAGTTAGAGAGGACATAGTTGCATGGTGGGTAGACGTAGCGAAACCTGCCATTCAGAAATATTTTAGGGTAAGAGGAAGGGAGGTAGAGCAATGGAAGTATGGGTTGCAAAAGTATTTGGAGGGACAATTAGGGGGAGTGCTGCACAGGGAGGAATGATAAACAGATGGTGGAAATGAGAAGTATTAAAGATAGGTTACGGGAAATACAAAATGAACGATTTGATGCAATCCGTGTGAGAGGAGGAATGGAAGAGGTGTTGTGGGGGGATAAACCTTCGGCGTGCGTGTTGAGGGAAAAATAGGAAACGTAGAAATGGTATGTTAATAAACACTTTGGAAGTTCAGGATGAAATCGAGGGGTATAAAAAGGGGCAAATAATGAAAACAACAGAGGCAATGAGTATGTATGCGAGTGTATGGTTTCGAGAATATTTTAAAGCAAATTTTGGAGTGCATAAGGATGTGAGTAAGCTATTAGATAGTGTTGAATCTGTTGTAACGAAAGAAGATAGGATGGGAATGGGTGGTGCAATAAGTGAAGATGAGATTTTAGAAGCATTAAATGGTATGAGTATGCGTAAGTCACCAGGAGTGGATGGATTGCCTAATGACTTTTATGTGGTAGATTGAGGAAGCATTAGGGAATGTGTGGTGCGTTTATTTAATGGTATGAAGGAAAAAGGATGCATGGGTGAATCTCAAAAACAGGAGTGGTAGTGTTGATACGTAAGGATGGGGTGGGAGAGACTATTAGGAATTATAGGGCCCTGTCTATGATGTGTGCGGATTATAAGTTGTTTTGCGAAAGTGTTAGAGAATAGATTAAGAGAGTAATTGGTAAAGTAATAGAAAAAGGGCAATATGGTATTCGGGGCGGTGTATAAATGAGGGTTTGCATAGTATTATTGATTTTATTGATGAAAGTGAGGGGAGGAGTCTTGGCAGTGGATTGGAGAGCGGCGTATGATAGCGTTGATAGGGAAATGTTATGGGGCATTATGAAAGCAGGGTTTGGTGAGGAGATAGTGCGATGGGCAGAATTATTGTATAGTGATGCGAGATTGCGAGTGCAAGTGAATGGGATTAGGTGGTACAGTATGTATGGGTAAAGGCTTGAGGCAGGGGTGTCCCTTGTCTCAAATGTTATTCTTGCTTACAAAATCCGATGTATCAAGTGGTGAATGAAGAGGGCTAGGAAAAGGAGGTGGGGAGGTTTGGGGCTGAATAGCGGGTCAAGAGTGTTGGATACGTGGATGACACAACTATTTTGGTGAAGTGTGAGGAAGAGCTGGTTAGAGTAAGTGCGGTTTGGAGGAATTTGGAAAGCCTTAGGAATGAGCATAAATTTGTGTGTCTAAGTTGCTTGAGATAGGTGCTTGGGTAGGGGGTGATGGTTGGTAGAAGGTGTGGTTGGAATGTGGTTGAAAGCTTAAAAGATTTGTGGTATAGTGTTTATGGATAAAGTTATGAGAGCGCGTCAATATGCAGAGAATGTAATAAGAGGCGCAATAGAGAAGGATGGGAGGTTGGAGTGTAGGGGATACGCTATATTTCCAGAGGTTATTGTAAACACCTTGCTGTATAGTAAAATTTGGCATGTTGCGCTGATTTATCATTTAAGGGAAGATGTGGTTAGTTTCGTGAGAAAGTCTTGAGATACGTATGGGGATATAGGAAACACTGGTTGGGTAAGGATGTGGTGGTGAAGAAAGTGAGATGTGGGGGTCTGGGGTTAATTAATTTGGAAATGCGCGTAAGGAATGTATGTCAAGGTTGCTATCTAGAAAAGGGGGTCAATGGGTAAAGGGTAGATAATGTTATGCGTAATGTGAGGAAGTGGTGGCGGGGAAGGATTTAGTACATTGTGAGGATATGTTGCGCACAATGATGCACTAGGAACCCGAAGAGGATCAAAGTTGCGACATTGGAAAGAGCTGGTGAAGGTAGAGTTGTGGTAGAGGGAATGTCTAATTTTCCTGTGTATGATTGGGTAGGTATATGGGGAGGTTTAAAGGGAATGAAATTGAAACCAAGGGTGAAGGAAGTGATGTACAGATTCTTGCACGGAATATTGGCTTCGAAATCAGCGTTATTTAGGATGGGAGTGCTGGGGGACCTCGATGTGAATTTTGTGGGAAGAAGACACTGCTTATCATGGGGTGTATTTTTGCGAACATCTGGGGACTATCAGGAGTGGCTGGCATGGTTAATAAGGATGATGGGTGGGGGATTGGGATCATCCATTGAAATTCCTGAGTTTAGATATAGGGGTACGAACAGATGTTCGTAGGGTTTATTGTACATGGCAGTTGATTTTGTAAATACCTCATGGGAATGAAGGGAATGACTGGACAGGAACGGATAAGGGCCATTGCAGCGAATATGTACCGAACTAAGTGTAGGAATAGGTTAGTATATGGAACGGCATGGACGAGGTGTTTTCAGGATGTGTATGGGGATTTTACGGTACAACAGTTGTTGGATTTACGATGACGGTGTAGGTGAAGAGGGGCTGTTCTTCTGGGGTGTAAGGTATGAGGTGAATGAACAAAGTTTGTGTTGGCAGTACGGTGACAACAGGGTACAAAAATTTTTTTGACAGATGACCATAGGTGTTGTGTGTGGAATGGAATTAGGAACGTTATTAAAGGGAAAATTAAAGGTGGTTAAAACTGTGGTGACTCCTGTTTTCTTTGTATTTGATGTTTATGTTTTTGTTTGCCTGCTTTGCATTTTATGATTTGATTGCAGTACTATGATAATCATACCTGTAGTGCAGGATACAAATGTAACAGGAAAATTTTATGTATGCACTGGTGGATGGAGAGATGCTAAGCAGCATATATTTGATTGTAATCATTATTGTGTTTCTGGTATGACTAGACTATAGCATACCTTCACAGAGAATATCACTTTGTATATAATAGGTAATACTGTTTTGACCTATTTTATTATGGATAAAATAATGTCCGAGGGAGTTTATTGGTATTGGCTTTAACATAAATTTATACGTTGCGTTGCATTTACAAATGTATGGGTTAAAAGAAATTATTAACGGTTTTTAGGGATTTGCTGGTTCGGATAGTGTATGTCCCCTAAGAATTAGTGAATGTTCTCTGAATAACAGCAAAGGGAAGTAATATGTGTATTAAAGTACCTTGCTGTATTTTTATATTATGTTAGGGGTGATGCACAGTGTACTGAGATGTCAGTGTGACACAGTTATAGTGTGGTGCACAGTGTACTGAGATGTCAGTGTGACACAGTTATAGTGTGGTGCACAGTGTACTGAGGTGTCAGTGAGACCGTTATAGTTTGCTTTTTTGCATCTTGAGAAAGCAATAGTGGGTTTAGGATTACTTGTGCTATTTTTAAACCCTAAAATATTTTGGGTTAGTTTTGATAACCATAAAATTTTTGTATATGAAGTCATAGTGTTATTTCTGTGTTTTATTTTTATAATTTATTTACTTGTCAGAATGCGGGGAGGATCATGAAATAATATTAATGGGCAATTACAGTTATGATTGTACAATTGTGTGGGATTCAAAGGGTGGGGTTGTTTTATGTATAATTATTTTTGATTTCATAAAAAGATTTCGAGGCTTTATGTTAGGAAAGCCCAAGGGCATATTAATCGGTGATTGTTCATCGGGGCCTTTGATATGTTGTATGTTCACGAGCGATAAAAGGTTATGTATTATGGGGTTTTTGGTTTCATGTTTTGCCCTTATTGGTTTTTTTTTGTTCATAGAGGCCCCTTTTGAAAATTAAATTATGATTGTGCTATAGTTCAAATTTAATAGGGGGGAGGTGCTATTTTGTTTGGCATATTAAATTATGTTGATAATTATAAAGCATTCATATTTTGGGAACGCTCTTATTTTTTAATTGTACATATACCTGTCTCAGTAATGTACTGTCAGGATTAAAATTTAAAGGGAATTTTAAAATTAGAATAACACCCAGGGAAGTAATATGTGTATTTAAGTATAATAATGTAATTTTATTAAAACTATTAGGGTGTGGTGCCAGTGTACTGAGATGCCCAGTGAGACACAGTCCTAGTTTGAAATGTTTCTTCTTGTAGGAGAACATTTGTGTGATTAGGATTATTTATGTTAATCTTTACTAAATATATGGTAAATTGAGACCATATAAATTATACGTAGTCGTTAGAGTTATTATTGTGTTATTTAAAATTTAAATATTGAAAAATTCAAGAGGATGCATAGAAATAATGGTATCGTGTAATATCAGTTCTGATTGTACAATTTATTTATTTTAAGGGGGTAGGGTGTCCCTATGTATACATATTTTTGGGTTTTTAATCAAAAATTTTCAGAGGAGTTTTATGTTAGGAAGGTTGAGGAGGGGGTATATTGCATTTGTAAGTTTTAACTGGTGTTTTATAGAGGCACCTTGATGTTATGAGGAATGATGATCATGCATTAGTAACAAGTATATTTGTGGTGAGTTTCTAGGGTTGATTATCATATGTGAAATTATGTTAGTAATTATAAGTGTTCATATGTTTCGAACGTTTCCATATATGTAATATGTACATATACCTGTTTCTTAAATAAAAAAATAAAAAAAATTTTTGATGCGTGCTCCAATTTCTTTAAGAGAGCCATCACTCTGTATGACAACAGCAGCACTACCAGCTGCACCAGTGTATGACAACAGCAGCACTACCAGCTGCACCAGTGTATGACAACAGCAGCACTACCAGCTGCACCAGTGTATGACAACAGCAGCACTACCAGCTGCACCAGTGTATGACAACAGCAGCACTACCAGCTGCACCAGTGTATGACAACAGCAGCACTACCAGCTGCACCAGTGTATGACAACAGCAGCACTACCAGCTGCACCAGTGGATTGGTGAACAGAATCATCAACGTAAATAATTTGTGAGAGAGTGTGTTGTGTGACTAAATTATCAATATAGCTTAAGGCATCATGTTTGGCTTCAAGGCGAAGCTTTGGTTGTGATTTTAGAAGTTTTTTGAGGGAAATGGAGGGATGGTAGTTTGGAAAAGGGTAATATTCCATGGAGCGGAGAAGTGCCGCTGTTGCCTTACTTGCCACAGATCATGATCCTCTCATCCGGTTTCTTTCACTTTCGGTGTACGAGAAGTGTTCACTCTCCTTGTTTTCTGTAAGTTTCAATAAGATATCCCAAAAAACAACTGAAAAACCTCATAAAGCAATCATAATGCTATGTCGTGGCAAACAAAGCTAATGTAAATATCTTATCTTTATTCTACAAAAAAATAAAAAAAATAAAGTTACTAAGTTTTTTACATTTTGCACAATACCTTGCCCTTTACTCCCACATAAATCCCAAAATATTTGGAATAAAATTATTCTTTGTGTGGCACGATGAAGAACAATCATTGATTTATGATTTTTGTTAATAAATTATTTCATTTAATTCAATAATAAAGGCTGGGTTCATGAAATAACTCAATAACACTTCCGGGAAAAACGCTTTCAACGCGGGCCGGCCCACCGTCTCGGGAAAAAAAATCGAGAAAATCGCGTTTGTTTCAACTTATCCCTATGAAACTGGCTATCTAGTCAGTTAACCTCTCCAAACCTCCGTTTTCTCTTACTCAAAACCAAAGCCAAAAGCACGTTATGGGAAAAAAGATAAAATTTTATATGCATTATTCCTTGTGAACTCTCGCCATATTATGGCCTATTTTATTAATTCTAGATATATACCATGTTTATATGCCATTTCTAGTGTTTATTATGTCATATTAGATCAATTTTGATAAATAAAGAAGTCGTAGAGTTGATATTAGCGTAATAATGAAGAATTTTCTCCTGCTCCTCCTGACCCCAGAGAATGTTCCCAACGGTTCCTGATTGGTTGGAAATCTCGTATAAACTCCCCCACTCTCATATATTCAAATAGTCAATTATTATATTGAAAGAATAATAATAAGTAAGTTTATTCACGTATACACAAATACATTTACATAGATTATCCATAGCAGCATATGTGTAAAACCAGGTAACCCCAAAAATCAGA
>WNWK01046761.1:0-14190 GCA_009830355.1 Cherax destructor
GTTATTTAAATCAGGTCTTGGATTATAGGCTGTCATTCCTTATGAAGGCACATCCCCACCACCTTTTCTATTCCTATCTAAGCATTTTATACTGTAACCTTCTATTTTGACTTCATCATCAGTCACCGTATCATCCAACCAGGATTCCGAGATAGATCTAACTGCAGCTCTAGTTCTGTTAGCTAGAATCTTAATCTCTGCCAGTTTTGGAAGAAGTGATTTTGGGCATTGACATGAATAAAGTGAAGGCCTGTTTTCCCAAGACAATCATAATCATCAATAAATGGCAAGGGGTCATTAGCATTCAAAATAGGTAAATCCATTCATATTGCAAAGGGTAACTGTGCCAAAGTGCATTTGTTACAAACAAAATGAAATCTGGCACCATTACCATAATCAAACACACATCCATTATGCACCCACCCCATACACCTTACATATGGCATGTTTACTGTTCTTCTTTCACACCCCAGCACAGTGCATACACACGTCTGGTGGTCATTACATATGGAGGTAAGGTTATCATTCCTAGCAACAGATCAATCACCATGATTTATCTGTCTGTTTTGATTTACCAAGATTGAGGTCCTGGATTAGTATGGATATCATCACTTAATAGTGCCACTATAAAAGCTGTGCGCCACTGTGTTTGTTTGGAAATGTGGGGTTGCCATACCTTGTGGCAAAAGTGGCACTTACGTTTTGGTAGGATGGCCACTGTTGGGCTTTCACTCTCCAGGGAGCTACCACCCCATTCACCTTTTGCAGACCCCATGACTGATTTCCTTCAAAAATTCAGTATCATGAGAAATATAATTATGGGGGCGTAACCCCTTTACCCCCAGCCATGGTCACTTGCACTCTATCACTTCACAACAAAAATCTCTTTCTTTATTTTTATTTTATTTTTTATCTTTTTATTTATTAAAAAGAAACCACTGATCATATCAGACCCCCAGCAATGGCCTAGTAACTACTCTAGAAATCACCACTGGATACTAGTAAATTGCTTGTTAACACATACCCCCTCACCCTTTACTTGAAACTCCCTTCACTCATCACTTCACAGTCCGGCTTCACCTATCACACTTCTTGTCATTTCCAACCTTCAGGGTAAGAAAAGTTTTAATCAATAGTGATGTACTTCCAAAACCAAATCAATCCCATTTAGCGGGGCTCGTCGCAATGTTGACTGGTCCTCGTAGAGTGATGTGTCAGCCATTTTTAAAAGCAGGATGTAGATGAATGGTTTAAAGAACCGACAGTTGTTAAGTTAGACACATATGCACATTTCGTCTTATTGAGAGAAACGTTTTGCCACACAGTGGCTTCATCAGTCCAATACAAAGTAAGAAAGTTGAAAATAGAGGAGGTGTTTGAGGAATCAGTCCTCGCCTGGATATGTAGTCCATCACCTGAAGCAAGTACAGTATAGGGCATATAGAAGTTGCTTAATACTGAAGACAGGGTGAGACGCAGGAGGAGGCGGCAGTGGACCATCCACTGTGGTAGGTCTCCCTAGGTTGACAAGTGTTGATACATCTGTGTATCAACACTTGTCCAACCAGGACAAGACTACCGACTAGTGGATGGTACCACATGACCCCGCTCCCTCCTGCTTGTCTCACCTGCTTCAGTTCAACTTTTGCCCTATACTGTCTTGCTAAGATTGATGGACTGAACACATCGACTCCAGGCTAAGGGACTGATTACCTCAAACACCTCTATTTTCAACTTTCTACTTTGTATTGGACTGATGAAGCCACAGTGTGGTGAAACGTTTTCCTCAGTAAAGATACCCAAGTGTTGCATATGTGTCTAACTTAACAATAAAATGTTGTGTAATTACACTAATATTAGTAATAAAGGTTATCTATCTATTACATTTATTCCAAATTTATATCAGAAACACAATAAATACCCTAGAACTGTAATAAAGATGCTGAAATGAATAATATATGCCATATTATGTGAGTGGGGTAGAGGTGGAGGCTATCACTCTGGGATTAGATACATTGTTTACATCAGGGGAAACATGCCTAGATCACTCTTGTCATAAGAAAAAATGCAAAAATAGCTTTTATTATTAATATTATTATTTATAATAATTTACAATAATAATAATAATAATAAATAATAATAATAATATTGATAATAATAATAACAATCGCTCTGGAGTGCTTAATGTCAGCTACCAAACCTATACGAAATAATAACATTTTACAGCGCCCCAGAGTGATTATTAATTATAATATTTTATTATTATTATTATGATTATCACCATCAACATGCCTTGTTCACTGAGTATAATAATTTCTTAAGCTGCCACAAGAGACAAAATGTCAATACACAGACGAACACCAGCTGATCCCTTGACTGTGTACTTTAAGTATGTTTATTCAGGTATACACAAATACAGTTACATAGATTATCATACATAGCAGCATATGTGTAGAGAACCTAGGATAACCCAAAAGTCTGACATAGTGACTAATTTCCAGTGTACTTCTTCCATTTTCCTCTTCCAAGTGCTCCTGCACGTCTATTGTCACCCCATAGTACAAAATAGAGTTATAAGTGCAGCAGCACTTGGAGGAAAAAACAAGAGGAAAATGGAAGAAGTACAAAACAAATTCACAGTATAAAGGGATCAGCTGGTTTGTTCGTCTGTGTGTTTACATTCTGTCTCTCTGTGGCACTTAATTAAGAAATGATTAAACTCAGTGAACAAGGTATGTTGATGGTGATAATAATAATAATAATTAATAAACATTAAGATTTATTTCTTGTAATAACAATCGCTCTGGAGTGCTTTAAATGTCAGCTACGAAACTTATACAAGTGCTGCTGCACTTCTATTTTGTACTATGGGGTACACAATCAAGTTAAAATTTGTACAAATATGTGGTCTTGGAGACTTTAAAAGCTAGTGCACTGAGTGGCTGTAAGAAGGAGATTAAGATGCGTGACCCAAGTTCTCATACGGCATACAATTTTTTTTTTTTTAAATGTCGGAGAGCCCGTCGTAACTCCGAGTTGTCGGTAAACGAGTACGTCGTTAAGTGAGGAGAGACTGTACTTTATTTTCAGGATCTAATAGCACACACGATGAAGAGAAATTGAATACCTTTCTGGAAGAGGCATTAGGGTCTGGCATGGTTACCGACGGTACAATAGCAACGGAGCCGTCTAGAATGCAACACCTATGGAGCATCAGAGAGAGAATTGCAGAGTCATTATTAATTGAAGGCTACTCACACAAGTGAGTCACTGTGTTTGTTGTGTGTTATTGCTTGCAATAGTGTTTGTATTTTCAGTTGAGCGCCTGATATTTTTTAATACAGGACTATATTTAATCCAAGAAAGTGTAGGGTACTGTAGTTTCAATTCCCTGGATCAAGAGCCCTTCACTATCTTCAAGGCAAACCCTTCAAGGGGAAATCCTTGAAGGGTTTGTTTGCAGTTGTAAATCCTTATGCACATAATATATATATTATTGTATATACACTATTTAAGAATTCAAACATCAAACCTGCGTAATGAAAATATCCTTTTATGGTTTGCAGTTGTTGTTTACAGTAATACTATCATTATTATTATTATTATTATTATGATGATGAAACACTAATCCCTTAGGGATCATATAGCACCTGGAAAATGGGAGATAATCAGGCTTAATGTAAGGAAGACTAGGGTAGTTTTAATTTCTCAGATCATGAGCTCATGGAGCACGGTGTCCCGTGGCCTGGTTTACCTGGAGAGGGTTTCGGGGGTCAATGCCCCCGCGGCCAGGTCTGAGACAACACACTCGCTTCACACACACACACTGTCCATGGTTCGATCCCCAGCAAGGGTGAAAACATGGGGCGTTTGTTTCCTTACACCTACTGTCCCTGTTCACCTAGCAAGCAAGTAGGTACCTGGGTCTTAGTGGACTGGTGTGGGTGGCATCCTGGAGGACAGGATTGAAGGACCCCAATGGAAATAAAACAGACAGTCCTTGATGATGCAGAGTTTCTTGGGTTATTCTGGGTGGCTAACCTTCAGGGGTTAAAAATACAAACAAAATCTTATATTAACATCAAACCCCTCCTCCCCTCACCACCTCCCCTTGAAGGGTAATAATATTGGGATTGATGATTGATTGAACATAATTAATATTTCTGCAGGCATGATATCTCCTTACCATTGCCTCATTTCTACAAGATGGTTGAGGATATGCGGGAGCACCTGGGCACCGCAATCATCCGCTGTTGTGGCTACGGTCATATAGGAGATGGAAATCTTCATTTAAATATAACATGCAAGGAGTTTGATCAGGTTTGCTATATTTGTTAAGGTTTTGTCTATTGATAAATTGGTGAAAGAAACAAAATTACAGAGGAAGTTTATTGATCATATTATCACTCTTGAAGGCAACTTTAGTACTTTTTTTTTTTTTTTTTTTTAAGTTGTTGTTGTTGTTGCGAGGTAATACACGAGTGCCTGTAAATTTCTGGAAAGAATAGATGTTTAAGAACTATAAAGTCTCAAATTATTATTGTTATTAACCCTTTAATTGTCAAATTGTAGATCTACGTACTACTGCTAGCACTCCAGACATAGATCAGTGCACTATTTTTCCTGCCTCCAAATTTGGCACCAGAGGCCTGATAGGCCTAGGCAATATAAATGGGTCTTAACACTCAGTGTACACAGTATTAAAAATATCTAAGACCACTTAGTACCAGTTCAATTGAGCAGCAGCTAGAGCAAAGAGCATGGCAGACCCCAGGGACTCACTAATGCCATGTATTAACACTTTCTTTTTAGAAGAGTGTTAATGTGTGTTTTGTATCACATAAGACAATATTGATGTAGGTACTGACAGACAGACTCTACAGTGTTTTGTATCATATAAGATAATATTGATGTAGGTACAGTAAATATGGTACAGTACTGTAAATGTATTTTCTCTTCCTTATGATTTTCTTGATAACATTTTCTTTTCTCTAGCTTACTTTATTGTAAGAATACAGTATATATTACATATACAAAATATTTGTAAATTGACTGTTTATGTTATTGGTGAGGCTTCTGGTCAACAGTTGGCCATTAGTAGCTAAGTTTTTAGGGAGTCAAAAGTTATACACAGTTTTTTTGACTGGGCGGGGAGGTCAGTGCCCCTAACCCCCATGTTGTTCAAGAGTTGACTGTATTTCTAGACAATAGTACATGACCAAGGCAGGTGGACACGCTCATAAGATCTACTATAAATTGTAATTATCGGAACATACAAACTACATAAAATACAAAGTATATAGGCAACATTTCTGCAAGCGGCAGGACTCCATGTTGCCATCACATGAGCATTTAGTGCCAACTTCGCCACTTTATATCTCCTTAAGTACTGGCCCTAATTTTTTTTGTCATATTGCACAAAAAATTACCCTTTTTTTTTTAAATATTCAGATGTCTAGTGGAGACGCAGAGATCAACACCATGACAGTTAAAGGGTTAATTATATTATTATTTATTCAGTATTATTATTATTATTATTATTGCTTTTATCAAAACATTTTTCCTCTATACAGTTATCTTTTTTGCCACTCGTCAGCCTCATGTCATTTATTTACATATTATTACATTCAAAACTTAGCGCTAAACCCATAAGGGTCATTTGTCTCCATAGATAAGTTGCTTAATATTAAATTACAGTAGGACCCTTGCATCTGTGGGTCCGGTATCCACAGTTTACTGTGGCCCGAAAATAACCCTTAATTTTTATTAATAATGGTCTCTGAGTCCAAAAGTAGTGATAATGAAGTTCTGTCACATATACCTTATGTAGTATACAGTGAGCCCCCGGTTCTCGTGATTAATCCATTCCAGAGGGCTTAGTGAACATCGAATATAACAAACTCCGAATCTATTTTCCCCATAAGAAATAATGGAAATAAAATAAATCCGTTCCAGACACCCAAAAGTATTAAAATAAAATATTTTTTTACAACATATAGACATTAAATTACAGTGGTCCCTCGGTTTTCGCCGAAAATTCGTTCCAGAATGCTGTTCAAGTGCCATTACCGAACGAATTAACTTCCTTAAGAAATAATGTCACGTAGGTTAGTCTATTTCAGACCCCCAAAAATACACTTGCAACAGCACTTACGAAAATACACTTACATATATATTCGAGTTTGGAGATGCACGAAAACACACAAAACAATGAGAAATAAAGAAATAATAGTACAATAACATGTCACTTACATTTATTGAAGAGTTGTTGATGTGTGGAAGATGGGAGGAGGGGAGAGGATGGAGTAGTATGCTAGTGTTTGGAAGGGAAATCCCCTTCCATTAACACTGCAGGTGGCAAGTTCTTTTCTGGGGTTACTGGCCTTTTTCTTTTAATGCCACTAGGACCCGGTTGAGAGTCACTGGAACTTTCTCTCACAAAAAATCTGTCCAGGGAGCTCTGTGTCTGGCATTTCTCTAAAACATCCCTGAAATGGGACACCACATTGTCATTGTACATGTGGCCAACACGGCCTGCAACAGCTTGGTTAGGGTGATAATCATCTATAAAGCCTTGCACATCAGCCCATTTGGCACAGATCTCCCTAATCCTTGAAGAAGGCACCTTCCTCCATCTCTGTTCCTCCTCCTCCTCCTCTGAACGATTTTCCTGAACTGTGGTCTGTTGTTGCTGTTGAAGCTCTTGCAGATCTTCAGTGGTTATCTCTTCATTGTCCTCCTCCACCAACTGTTCCACATCCTCGGTACAAACATCCAACCCCATGGACTTGCCCAGTTCCACAATTTCTTGCACAACAGGCTCAGGCCCAAAACCTTCAAAATCCCTCTCTAGGACACAGTCTGGCCACAGTTTTGTCCAGGCAGAGTTCAAGTCCTGGTAGTCATTCCCTCCCAAGCCTTACCTATAAGGTTTACACAGTGCAGGATATGGAAATGATATTTCCAAGTCTTATAGGGTCATATTCATGTCTACGGTCACATCAAAGCACTTTTGAAACATTGTTTTGGTGTAGAGTTTTTTAAAGTTGCAAATGACCTGCTGGTCCATGGGCTGGAGGAGAGAAGTGGTATTAGGGGGCAAGAACTTCACTTTGATGAACTTAAAGTCCTGCACAATTTGCTCTGCCAAGTCTCAAGGATGACAAGGAGCATTGTCCATTATCAGGAGGCACTTAAATGGCAAATTATTTTCCTCAAGAAATTTCTTCACACTGGGGCCAAACACTTCATAAAACCAGTCCAAGAAAATTTCCCTAGTGACCCATGCCTTATTGTTAGACTTCCACATCACACACAAATTAGACTTGGCGACACTGCATCTCTTAAACGCTCGGGGATTTTCAGAATGATACGTCACTAAAGGCTTCACTTTAAAATCCCAGCTAGCATTAGCACACAACATCAGAGTTAGCCTGTCTTTCATAGGCTTGTGTCCTGGGAGTGCCTTTTCCTCCTGTGTAATGAAGGTCCTGTTTGGCATTTTCTTCCAAAACAGGCCTGTTTCGTCACAATTGAACACTTGTTGGGGTTGGAATTATTCAGCCTCTATGTACCCCTTGAATTCATTCACGTAATTTTTAGCCGCACTTTTGTCAGAATTGGCTGCCTCACCATGCCTCACAACACTATGTATGCCACTACGCTTCTTAAATCTGTCAAACCAGCCTTTACTGGCTTTAAATTCATTCACTTCAGCACTCGTTGCAGGCATTTTCTTAACGATATCATCATGCAACTGCCTTGCTTTTTCAGATATTATCGCCTGCGAAACACTATCTCCTGCTATTTGTTTCTCGTTGATCCACACCAACAACAGTTTCCACTTCTTCCAGCACTTGAGATCTCTGTTTTGTGACCATACTTGCACCTTTCGCAACAACAGCGTCCTTGATTTCCTTTCTCTTGGCCACAATGGAAGTGATGGTTGAATGGGCTTTGCCATAGAGCCTGGCCAGCTCAGCCAAACGAACTCCACTTTCATATTTTGCAATGATCTCCTTCTTCAATTCTACCGTATTTCTGACATTCTTTACCGAAGGCTAGGCACTAGGAGCTTTCTTGGGGTCCATGGTGGCTTATTTAGCAGTTGCAA
Source organism: Cherax destructor (assembly GCA_009830355.1). Classification (NCBI taxonomy): domain Eukaryota; kingdom Metazoa; phylum Arthropoda; class Malacostraca; order Decapoda; family Parastacidae; genus Cherax; species Cherax destructor. The sequence continues at coordinate 8,114 of WNWK01046761.1, forward strand.
GCACTAAAAACAGTGGAATAATGACAATATATCTGTTATGAATGCGTGGGTGGCGGTCACTCGCTGGTAAACAATAACACACTGTTACAAAATGACACGATATCTATTAGCAATAGACATCTCCAGCGAACACTAGAAAGGATAGCCCTTCTAGCATCCAGCCTGTTACTGGGCTTTTGCAACAAAGTCAGTATCCTGGTCCAGTTATCCAGCATATTCAATAAGCTTCAAATAGAGTTAGAGCTAAAGAAGGAGTGGCAATAATGTTGAATAATCAGTTATGGCAGGTAAAGAAGGAATATAAATGTATAAATTCAAGGATTATGTGGAGTAAAATAAAGGTTGGATGTGAAAAGTGGGTTATAGTAAGTGTTTATGCACCTGGAGAGAGAGAAGTGTAGAAGAGAGAGAGATTTTGGGAAATGTTGAGTGAGTGTGTGGGGAGTTTTGAACCAAGTGAGAGAGTAATTGTGGTTGGGGATCTTAATGCTTAAGTGGGTAAAAATGTTGTGGATGGAGTAGTAGGTAAATTTGGGGTGCCAGGGGTAAATGTAAATGGGGAGCCATTAATTGAGCTATGTGTAGAAAGAGGTTTGGTAATAAGTAATACATATTTTATGAAAAAGAGGATAAATAAATATACAAGGTATGATATAGCACGTAAGGAAAGTAGTTTGTTGGATTATGTATTGGTGGATAAAAGGTTGATGAGTAGGCTTCAGGATGTACATGTTTATAGAGGGGCAACGGATATATCAGATCATTATTTGGTTGTAGCTACAGTTAGAGTAAAAGGTAGATGGGACAAAAGGAAAATGGCAACAGCAAGTAAGAGAGAGGTAAAAGTGTATAAACTAAGGGAGGAAGTTAGGGTGAGATATAAGCAACTATTGGCAGAAAGGTGGGCTAGTGCAAGTAGGAGTAGTGGGGGGGTTGAAGAGAGTTGGGATAGTTTTAAAAATGCAGTATTAGAATGTGGGGCAGAAGTTTGTGGTTATAGGAGGGTGGGTGCAGGAGGAAAGAGGAGTGAGTGGTGGAATGAAGAAGTAAAGGGTGTGATAAAAGAGAAAAGGTAGCTTATGAGAGGTTTTACAAAACAGAAGTGTTAGTAGAAGAGCAGAGTATATGGAGAGTAAAAGAAAGGTGAAGAGAGTGGTGAGAGAGTGCAAAAGAAGAGCAGATGAAAGAATGGGAGAGGATCTGTCAAGAAATTTTGCTGAAAACAAGAAAAATTTTGGAGTGAGATAAACAAGGTAAGAAAGCCTAGGGAACGAATGGATTTGTCAGTTAAAAACAGAGTAGGGGGGTTAGTAGATGGGGAGCTGGAGGTATTGGGTAGATGGCGGGAATATTTTGAGGAACTTTTAAATGTCGATGAAAAGAGGGAGGCGATAATTTCATGTACTGGCCAGGGAGGTACAACATCGTTTAGGAGTGAAGAAGAGCAGGATGTGAGTGTGGGGGAGGTGCGTGAGGCATTACGTAGAATGAAAGGGGTAAAGCAGCTGGAATTGACGGAATCATGACAGAAATGTTAAAAGCAGGGGGATATAGTGCTGGAGTGGTTGGTATTTTTGTTTAATAAATGTATGAAAGAGGGAAGGTACCTAGGGATTGGCAGCGAGCATGTATAGTTCCTTTATATAAAGGGAAGGGGATAAAGAGAGTGTAAAAATTATAGGGAATAAGTTTACTGAGTATACCAGGTAAAGTGTATGGCAGGGTTATTATTGAAAGAATTAGAGGTAAGACAGAGAGTAGGATTGCAGATGAGCAAGGAGGCTTTAGAGTGGGTAGGGGATGTGTAGATCAAGTGTTTACAGTGAAGCATATATGTGAACAGTATTTAGATAAAGGTAGAGAAGTTTTTATTGCATTTATGGATTTAGAAAAGGCATATGATAGAGTGGATAGGGAGCAATGTGGCAAATGTTGCAAGTGTATGGAATAGGTAGTAAGTTACTGAAGGCTGTAAAGAGTTTTTATGAGGATAGTGAGGCTCAGGTTAGGGTGTGTAGGAGAGAGGAGATTACTTCCGGTAAAAGTAGGTCTTAGACAGGGTTGTGTAATGTCACCATGGTTGTTTAATATATTTATAGATGGGGTTGTAAAAGAAGTAAATGCTAGGGTGTTGGGGAGAGGGTGGATTAAATTATGGAGAATTAAATGCAAAATGGGAGTTGACACAGTTACTTTTTGCTGATGATACTGTGCTTATGGGAGATTCTAAAGAAAAGTTGCAAAGGTTAGTGGACGAGTTTGGGAGAGTGTGTAAGGTAGAAAGTTGAAAGTGAACATAGATAAGAGTAAGGTGATGAGGGTATCAAACGATTTAAATAAAGAAAAATTGGATATCACATTGGAGAGAGGGATTATGGAAGAAGTAAATGTTTTCAGATATTTGGGAGTTGATGTGTCAGCAGATGGGTTTATGAAGGATGAGGTTAACCATAGAATTGATGAAGGAAAAAAGGTGAGTGGTGCATTGAGGTATCTGTGGAGACAAAAACGTTATCCATGGAGGCAAAGAAGGGAATGTACGAAAGTATAGTGGTACCAACACTCTTATATGGGTGTGAAGCATGGGTTGCAAATGCTGCAGCGAGGAGGAGGCTGGAGGCAGTGGAGATGTCCTGTCTAAGGGCAATGTGTGGTGTAAATATTATGCAGAAAATTCGGAATGTGGAAATTAGGAGAAGGTGTGGAGTTACTAAAAGTATTTGTCAGAGGGCTGAAGAGGGTTGTTGAGGTGGTTTGGTCATTTAGAGAGAATGGATCAAAGTAGAATGACTTGGAGAGCGTATAAATCTGTAGGGGAAGGAAGGCGGGGTAGGGGTCGTCCTAGAAAAGGTTGGAGGGAAGGGTAAAGGAGGTTTTGTGGGCGAGGGCTTGGACTTCCAGCAAGCATGTGTGAGCGTGTTAGATAGGAGTGAATGGAGACGAATGGTTTTGGGACATGACGATCTGTTGGAGTGTGAGCAGGGTAACATTGTGTGAAGGATTCAGGGAAACCAGTTAATTGATTTAGTTTGACTTGAGTCCTGGAAATGGGAAGTACAATGCCTGCACTTTAAAGGAGGGTCTGAGATAGTGACAGCTGGGAGGACTTTTCTCAGCTGTAGTATCTGAGCTCCTCTGCAAAGACAGTGATTATGTATGAGTGTGGTGAAAGTGTTGAATGATGATGAAAGTTTTTCTTTTTGGGGATTTTCTTTCTTTTGGGTCACCCTGCCTCGGTGGGAGACGGCCGACTTGTTGAAAAAAAAAAAAAAGTTTATTAACAAGTTAGTTCTAGGTTTCAAAGTCAATATGTACATATAAGGATGTTCATTAGTTATGAATTAGGAGTTTAGGAGGTAGCTCCTACACTGCTCTCATATACAATAAGTCTGTGCTGAGGGCACATATATATAAATGACTCAGAAGTACCATCAGGTACAATGTCAGTAATTACAATAATATATACAAATAAGAATAAATGTGTGTATGAGTGTGCTCCCGGTAACTCTAAGACTCGACTCAACCAGTGTACGACTGAACTTCTCTTAAGCTATCTGCTCTAACAAACTGACAATCAGAACAGCTTGATTGTCCAGTAAAATGACCAATTCGCAGAACAGCAATATAACAGTCAACAGCAACACAGCGTCAGGAACAAGGAGAAAGAAAATCGACCCTAACTGGGGACCATCAGTAGATCCTCCAAAACAGTCACAAACTCCCTTTCTACTGAAGCTAGGTTCAGCATAAACAATCCCAAACTGTGGCGGTGCACAGATGCCTTATCGAATTAGGTCCTGAGCTATAGCTTGAGACCTGAGTTTTATCAGTGTCAATGTGACACACAACCCAGAACAACGTCGAATAATCACTGTCTAGTCTATTCTCTGTGAATAGAGTTACACAGAGTTCTGAGAAGTATGATTCGTCTCACCACCGAATGCATACTCTACCCAACAGAGTCTAATGTCGAAAACAAGTAAAAATAGGAGTGAGGTGTTGACTCGACGATGGTCAGCAGGCCAGAGAGAGAGGGAAGAGAAACAACCACCCAGCTCAGGTGTGTTCAGCGACTGACTCCTCCCAGCAACTAGACGCCGGCAGTATAACAGTAGTTTGCCAACTCCAAGGCAGTTACGACACACTCGAGCACAATATAAAATATTACATCCTACCTAATAAATATAGCTAAGTCAAATAGTTCAAATAAGTCAAATAAAAGTCTAATAATAGTATAAAGCAAGATATTAACGATTTAGTTATTATTGAGAATATCAGCAATATAAAATTATAGAAAATGGAAATATACAATATATACATTGGGGACCAATTCTGGGGCGCAATACACACTGACGCTGAATGGAGTGCCCGGGCCCCTCAGGCCACGCGTCGCGCCCGGGACGAATCATGAACTCCGAGCGGATTCATGAACACCGAGCCAAAATTTTTGTGAAAAAACTTAACACCGATTTTAACAAACTCCGACACTAACGAACACCGGGGTTGACTGTATGTACTTGTGTAGTATACCAGCCTTTATATGTGAGATCCCTTGAACCCAGGACGCTCCTGTGACGTCATGCAACCTGCGCTCAGAGAGAGGCATCTCTCTCATTCTCAAGGTAGGCCTAGGAGACGGAACAGGTGCGGCACTGGGTACTCCTCGCTCACTCAATATATGTACCTACAATTCCATCCATCTGTGAGTTTAATTACAACCGTATTACTCTCCTGATACCCAATACCCACACGACGCTTGGAACATTTCCACAGCGGATATGGGGGTCCTACTGTAATTGATTTATGTTAGCCGTCTGTATGTTTTTGAGTGCAGTGTGTGTGAGGACATTGATGATGTGATGTTGGGTATTTTGAAAGTAATGAAAACATTAACAATATTCATAATTATTTATTCATGGGGAAGAAGTAAATATATAAGGGTCGTACAGATGTAATGAAGTTTGATGCGAGGAGAGGGTGAGGTGGCTTTAATTCCCTGGAATATATTAAAAGAAAATGTAGCAAGTGCTGCACTTATTGGAAATTTAAACAAAATATAAGATGAATTGATCATTGAAGACGGGATACCACCTGCTATTATTATTCTTCTTTCTTTCAACACGTCGGCCATTTCCAACCGAGGCAGGGTGGCCCAAAAGGAAAAACGAATGTTTCTCCTTTTACATTTAGTAATATATACAGAAGGGATTACTAGCCCCTTGCTCCCAGCTATTATTATTATTATTATCAAAATAGGTACAGTAAACTCTTGATGTAACTAAGAACGATGATTCTCCAAGTGTCCAGTAAATCACAATAAGAATAAACTACTCTACTGTATATTTGTACAAAATTTACATTATCTTTAACTATTATATTTCAGAGTTTACTGAGTGGATTTTGCCTTAATATTTTAGAGAATTGCTATATCAACTTACTATTTTGAGGGTTTATTGTAATTATAAGTACGTACAGTGGACCCCGGATTTCGTACTGCTCCCAACTCAAACTATTATGTAAGTGTATTTTTGTAAGTGCTTTTGTAAGTGTATTTTTGGGGTCTGAAATGGACTAATCTAATTTACATTCGTCCTTATGGGAACAAATTCATTCAATAACGGCACTCGAACAGTCTTCTGGAAAGAATTATTGACGAAATTCAGGGGTCCACTGTACGAAATTATTAGCATCAAATCACCCTTTTAAAGGGAATAAAAATGTAGTGTTTATGGGGTACGGGGTAAGTTTAAGAATATAGTGCTAGTGTGTTCAGCAGAAGTTTGTGGTTATAGGAAAGTGGGTGCAGGAGGGAAGAAGAGTGATTGGTGGAATGATGTAAAGAGAGTAGTAAGAGAAAAAAAGTTAGCATATGAGAGGTTTTTACAAAGTAGAAGTGATGCAAGAAGGGAGGAGTATATGGAGAGAAAAGAGGTTAAGAGAGTGGTAAAGCAGTGTAAAAGAAAGCAAATGAGAGGGTGGGTGAGATGTTATCAACAAATTTTGTTGAAAATAAGAAAAAGTTTTGGAGCGAGATTAACAAGTTGAGAAAACCTAGGGAAAGAATGGATTTGTCAGTT
>WNWK01046762.1:2500-14190 GCA_009830355.1 Cherax destructor
GTGTGTGGGGTATGTGTGTGTGTGTGTGTTTTCTATCCTTGTATGTACGAGTTTTGAGCTGCTCGATGTTATGGATGTGACAGCCCATGAATTATTTGTAGGTGTACAGTACCAAATAATATCTTGTATATATCTGCCACATGTGTGGGCTATTTTAATATTCTTAGTGCGCTGCTGAACATATGTTCGGTGTGTGACACATGTTATACACCCTGGCTAGTGGCACATGCTATACACCCTGGCTAGTGGCACATGCTATACACCCTGGCCAGTATATTTATCTTAGTGTGAATATGTTGAAAGTTTGTTTTGATCCTTTGTTTGGGGATTAAATTATTCTTGTCAGTTGATGATAAGGTTACCGAGCAGCCAACTTTTAACCTCATTAACCAACCAGTGTTTGGGTTGAGTTATAACTCCTGGGTCACCTGTAGCTGCTGATATGCTCTCATGTCTCTTAATGGTGTTGATCTGCAGTTTCTGGACCTTTCAGTGGTTTTAAGCTCGAGATAGTGGGCTTCTTGATTACGTTGAGCTATAGCTCCTCAGCCTCTTGAGGATTTTAAGGTAGTGGTACCAGTACTCTTGCCAGGGGTGAAGCACAGGTAAAGTCAGTATCTGACCAGTCGGGCTGTGGGGTCCTACGTCAGTTTAAGTGCGGCCAGCAATAACAGCCTGGTAGACCAGGCCCTGATCCACCGCTATTGTTAAAGAAGATGCTTTTAGGATTTTTTTTTTATGTTAGATTAGGTTAAATTAAGTTGACACTTGAGTATACCTGGAGAGGGTTTCGGGAGTGAACGTTCCTGCGGCCCGATCTAAAATCAGGTCTAGTGATGGATCAGGGTCTGTTCAGCCGGGCTGTTACTGCTGGCGGCATGTAAACCGACGTATGAACCACAGCCCAGCTGATCAGGTACTGATTTTAGATGCCTGTCCAGTGCCTTCTTGAAGACAGCCAGGGGTCTATTGGTAATCCCCCTTATGTATGCTGGGAGGCAGTTGAACAGTCTTGGGCCCCTGACATTTACTGTGTTATCTCTCAGTGTACTCGTGGGGAATATTGCATCTCCTGCCGAGCCTTCTGCTTTGATAGGGAGTGATTTTATTGTACAAGTTTGGTACTAATCCCTCTAGGATTTTTCAAGTGTATATTATTATGTATCTTTCTCGCCTGCATTCCATGGAATACAAATCAAGGGACATCAACCGTTCCCAGTAATTTAGGTGCCTTATCATACATATATGTGCCGTGAAAGTTCTCTGTACATTCTCCAGGTCAGCATTTTCGCCTTCCTTGAAGGAGGCAGTTAGTGTACAGCAGTATTCCAGCGTAGAGAGAACAAGAGATTTGAAGAGAATCATCATGGCATTGGCATCCCTAGTTTTGAAGGTTCTCATTATCCATCCTATCATTTTCCTAGTAGATGAGGCAGATACATTGTTGTGGTCTTTAGTAAGTAAGTTTATTTAGATATACACAAATACAGGTGAGATCCTCTGACATTATCACTCCCAGGTCTTTCTCATTAGTTTTTTCTCTATTTTGTTGTTAAAATTTCTTTTATACACCGATTGAGTTATAATTTCCTCACGTTTTCCATATCTGAGTAGTTGAAATTTATCTTCATTGGACTTCATAATATAAAGATTTGGTTGATGTCCGCTTAGAGTCTTGCGGTGTCTTCGATGGAGGACACTGTCATGGCAATTCGGGTGTCATCCGCAAAGGAAGACACGGAACTATGACTTACATCTTTGTCTACGTCAGAAACGAGGATGAAGAACAGGATGGGAGCGAGTTCTGCGCCTTGTGGAACAGAGCTTTTCGCTGTACCCACCTCAAACTTTAATATGTTTACTATTACTCTTTGTGTTCTATATGTTAGGAAGTTATCTACCAACTTTTCTTTTATTCCTTTATCATGCATTTTGTGCGCAATTAGACTGTGGTCACACAGGACCTTGTCATTGTGGTCCAGTAGCTAGGACAGGATGGAGCGAACTGCTCTAAACCCGTGTTGCCCTGGGTTGTGAAACTAACGGGTATCTAAGTGGTTGGCAAGCTTGCTTCTTAATTAAAACCCTTTCAAAGATTTTTATGATATTTGATGTTAGTGCTATAGGTCAGTAGTTCTTTGCATTTTCTTTACTGCCACCTTTGAAGAGTGGGGCTATGTCTATTGTTTTTAGTGACTGTGGGATGACCCCTGTGTCCATGCTTCACCTCCACAGAATGCAGAAGGCACAGGACAGGGGCTGCTTGCAGTTCTTGATGAACACGCAGTTCTTGATGAACACGGAGTACCAGGAGTCCGGGCCTTGGGCAGAGTGCATGGGCATGTCATGAATTGCCTTCTCGAAGTGATAGGATAATATATTTTTTAAATGACCAGATTCTGAATCTAGGTCATAAAAAAATCATTTAGATTGTCAACCCTGTTAATGACTTGGTGAACACGAGTCCTACTGGGACATCTCACTCATTTCTTGGCTGTCATTTGTATAAGTCTCAGCTCGTCTAGGAATGGGTCCGGTACTAATTGGTGTTTTCCCCTTAGATTTGGCATAAGAGAAAAAGTATTTTTAGTTTCTTTCGATTTCCTTTATGGCTTTAAGATCTTCCTGAGATTCTTGTCTCCTGTAAGATTCCTTAAGCTTAGCAGCTCTGTGATTCTTCGCCTTTGCCTATATAGGGAGCATCTCTCTTTCTAGTTTACATCATCTCTTTCTTTTTCTTAATGGAATGTGCCTTGAACAAACTACAGAGTTAATTTATCTTAAGATATCTTCCCATTTTGTTTTATTTAGTTCATGGTTGACTTGTTTCCATTGTATGTTTTTGTTATTTAAGTTGAATTATGTGAATGCACCCTCATAACTGATCACATTTTGTTCCTTAGGAGCCCTGCGCATAAATGCCTGTACCTCTATTATGTTGTGATCTAAGTGTAGTGTCTTTAATACGGTTATATTACGTATCAGATTGTCGTTGTTATTGAAGATGAGGTCCAGTGTATTTTGTAGTCTTGTAGGCTCTATTACTTGATGGTTTAAGGTGAATTTGGTGCAGAGATTTAATAGCTTGAATGTGTGTGAATTTTCATCTGAGCTGCCCCCTGGGGTGATCTCTGCTGAAACATTATTTGCTACACTCCTCCATTTTAGGTGTCTCAAGTTGAAATTTCCCAGTAGCATGATGTTTGTGGCAGGAGTTGGGAGATATTCCAGACAGAGGTCAATTTTCAAGATGTTCCTGGAATTGCTGGGAAGTTGCATCCGTAGGCTTGTAGACAACCACAATGACTAGGTTTTGGTTTTCTACATTTACTGTCAAAACTTCAACTACATTATTTTAGGTGTTCAGTAGTTCTGAGCAAATGAGTAAATCGGTGATGTACAGTCCACCCTCCCCATATTTCGTTATCAAAATGATCCTTTATGTGGGTCTCTGTGAACGCACAAACATTGTATTTGACTCTACGAACAGTCCCTTGATGTAAGGAATTTTGTAGCTTGTTGATGTCTTTAAACCCTGTATATTTGCAAAGATAAATGTCGTTATATCGATGGAATTTAGGGGGCTTTTTTGCCGTCATAATATGTGTTGTTCTGGAGTGGAGGCCAATGACTGTGTCTCTGCCCCAGAAGCATATTCAGTTGGTGTAGGATTTCTGTCATTTCTTGACAGCCTTTTTACTTCGAGGCACTAAAAAAATCTTATCTGGAGAGGTTTTGGCTCCCCTCTTTTGTTTCCCATGGTCTGGGTGATCTGTATCTTCTTGTTCCCTTTAGATGATGTGCCTGACAGTATACGTTACAGCACTGTCTTTCATGCACTGACGAGTGACACATTTCAGGGTGAAATAAGTTACAAAAAGAAAACAAACAAACAAACAAAACAAACAAATTTTATTTCATTGCAGGTTACATAGGTATCGGAAGTTACAATGTAAATTGAGTGCAAGGAGAGCCACTGACATGCCATGGCATTAGGGGCAGCTTATTCTAGTCCTTAAAAACTATGTACTTAATATTAGAGAAATTTATTGAGTTTATTCTAGTTAAAAATTATTTTCAAAATTACAATATGATGAAATTTTACTGTTTAAATTATTATATAATGATATTAGATCTTAGATTGTTACAGGTGTTAAGATTCTTGAATGATAATATGGAATTGAGATTATCTTAAGGAAAATAACATTGAGCATTTTTGACATTAACTTATAATATGAGTAGGGGGTAACATAATAGTAACATATTATTAAAAATTGAGATTATCGTATAGGAAAGTAACAATGAGCATTTTTCAAAGTAGTTTATAGCATGATCATTTAGGTTTGGGTGAGTAGGTGGTTTTTTGAGTTGAGTCTTAAATTGATTTTCAGACAAGATTATCTTAATATTTACTGGTAATGAATTCCAGATTCTGGGGCCCTTTATGTGCATAGAATTTTTACATAGGTTGATATGAACACGGGGTATATCAAAAAGTGATCTGTGTCGTGTGTTGTGGTCATGGGTCCTATTAAAGTTGGTGAGGAGAGTTTTGAGCAGAGGGTTTATATTAGAGTGTAAAGTTTTATATATGTAGTAGGCACAAGAGTAAGTATGAATGTTCTTTACGGTGAGTAGTTTGAGAGTTTTGAATATTGGTGGAGTATGCTGTCTAGAGTGGGAATTTGTTATCATTCTGACTTGCACTTTCCTGTTGTAATGTGGGATGTGGCATTTTTGAGGATGGTCAAATATGCATGTCCCACCTGTTTTTCCAGATATACCATGCCTGCAGATACCCAAGACATAGAAATTTGCATAGATTGGAATTTTGTTTGCCAGGATTTTTTGTGGCTGCGTTCCATACATCAGTGCTTCCACCTGGTGGAAGCACTGATGTATCAACACTTGGTAATGTATCAACACTCTTCCCTGAGTCATCATCCCCTTTTGTTCCATCTCAAGCAGTGTTGCTACTTTGTACCTCAGGATATTGTGTAACGTTGTCTTTACTTGTTTCATCACCAAGGCCACTATCAACATTTGGTGCACTGTCCTCCAGGACAACACCAGCCCCATCTGGTGCACTGTCCTCCAGGACAACACCAGCCACATCTGGTGCACTGTCCTCCAGGACAACACCAGCCCCATCTGGTGCACTGTCCTCCAGGACAACACCAGCCCCATCTGGTGCACTGTCCTCCAGTACAACACCAGCCCCATCTGGTGCACTGTCCTCCAGGACAACACCAGCCCCATCTGGTGCACTGTCCTCCAGGACAACACCAGCCCCATCTGGTGCACTGTCCTCCAGGACAATACCAGCCACATCTGGTGCACTGTACTCCAGGATAACACGAGCCCCATCTGGTGCACTGTCCTCCAGGACAACACCAGCCCCATCTGGTGCACTCTCCTCCAGGACAACACCAGCCCCATCTGATGCACTGTCCTCCAGGAAAACACCAGCCCCATCTAGTGCACTGTCCTCCAGGACAACACCAGCCCCATCTGGTGCACTGTCCTCCAGGACAATACCAGCCACATCTGGTGCACTGTACTCCAGGACAACACGAGCCCCATCTGGTGCACTGTCCTCCAGGACAACACCAGCCCCATCTGGTGCACTCTCCTCCAGGACAACACCAGCCCCATCTGATGCACTGTCCTCCAGGACAACACCAGCCCCATCTGGTGCACTGTCTTCCAGGACAGCACCAGCCCAATCTGGTGCACTGTCCTCCAGGACAACACCAGCCCCATCTGGTGCACTCTCATATAGGACAACACCAGCCCCATCTGGTGCACTGTCCTCCAGGACAACACCAGCCACATCTGGTGCACTGTCCTCCAGGACAACACCAGCCACATCTGGTGCACTGTCCTCCAGGACAACACCAGCCCCATCTGGTGCACTGTCCTCCAGGACAACACCAGCCCCATCTGGTGCACTGTCCTCCAGGACAACACCAGCCCCATCTGATGCACTGTCCTCCAGGACAACACCAGCCCCATCTGGTGCACTGTCCTCCAGGACAACACCAGCCCAATCTGGTGCACTGTCCTCCAGGACAACACCAGCCCCATCTGGTGCACTGTCCTCCAGGACAACACCAGCCCCATCTGGTGCACTGTCCTCCAGGACAACACCAGCCACATCTGGTGCACTGTCCTCCAGGACAACACCAGCCCCATCTGGTGCACTGTCCTCCAGGACAACACCAGCCCCATCTGGTGCACTGTCCTCCAGGACAACACCAGCCCCATCTGGTGCACTGTCCTCCAGGACATCACCAGCCCCATCTGGTGCACTGTCCTCCAGGACATCACCAGCCCCATCTGGTGCACTGTCCTCCAGGACAACACCAGCCCCATCTGGTGCACTGTCCTCCAAAACGGCCCTGTCCGAGCCACCCATTTTATTTTCCTAGCTATTATACAAGTCTGTCATGTTTTCTAAAAAGGGTATTTTGTTGTTGGTGTTCTTGTCTTTTAATATAAATGTAATTTTGTACCCCAGGTGTATCTCGTTTGGGCAGATCCAAAAACATTTTCCTGATGTTATATCAATATTGTTAGATAATTTGAAGGACCTGCATGATCTATGGGACCATTTGCCACAGAGATTGTATGCAATCCAAGCGTGACTTCGTCCGTTACTCTTTCTGTAGATTTTCATGATGGTGGTCATTTACAACTCCTGCCACACTGGACAACTCTCCTAGCTAGCTAGTGTAATGCAACACTAAAAGTATTTAGTTTTCAGTGCTTGAACAGTTCTTCTGGGAGGGCTGGCTAGGATAAGCTTACTATAAAAATATTTGGTTTTATATGATAGTATATATTCTGTAGTTTGATATATAATGTATATATATAGTGTAGTTTGATATATATGGATTTTATGTATTATTGTTTCAATCCCATACAACAATCTTTCCTCCTGGTACACTTGAGTTTTCCTTGGTAGGCTGGCGAGGTAAGCCTACTATTAAAGTATTTTGTTTTATATATTTGTATAAATACTGTAGTTTGATATATTTAGTCTTTCGTATTAATGTATTTTATTGGTAATACTGTAGTTATATATGTATAATGTTTATAGATTACATGATTATTTTTATTATTATAATTGTTATTATTATTATTATTATTATTATTATTATTATTATTATTTTTTTTTTATTATTATTAATATTATTATTATTAATAATATTATTATTTTTTATTTTTATTATTATTATTATTATTATTATTATTATTATTATTATTATTATTATTATTATTATTATTATTATTATTATTATTATTGTTATTATTTGACTTGCGTGTTTGGTGACACAATACAACATTAACTCAACCCAACGTGATCCAAACTAACTGATCCACCTAACCAAAATTAACATAACCTAAGTATACTTGAATATAACAGCTGTGTTGGAAACGCTCGTCTTCTTCAGTGCAGTTTAAACTATAACACGTAAATTCACACCAATTACGCTTGGTAAACCGTATTACAACCTATGCTGTCTATGAACTGAGAATATTATTGTAGAGTCTGAACACTGGCGGCCAATTGGGCTGGATCGCAATTTACTACAATCAACCATTCGTAAAAGTATTTATTTGGCTATCATATCCTAGAAAAATAATTTGCCCATTAAATTAATATTATTACTTGGGTTTGGACATCTTACTTGTATGATAAAGAATATTTCACACACACAAGGAGCTAAGGGGTATGTCCTACGAGGAGAGGTTAAGGAAATCGACTTGACGACATTGGAAGACAGGAGAGATAGGGGGGATATGATAACGACATATAAAATACTGAAAGGAATCGAGAAGGTGGACAGAGACAGGATGTTCCAGAGATGGGACACAGCAACAAGGGGTCACAGTTGGAAGTTGAAGACTCAAATGAACCACAGGGATGTTAGGAAGTATTTCTTCAGTCACAGAGTTGTCAGGAAGTGGAATAGCCTGGGTAGTGATGTAGTGGAGGCAGGATCCATACATAGCTTTAAGAAGAGGTATGATAAAGCTCATTGAGCGGGAATAGTGACCGGGTAGCGGCGGGGCCAGGAGCTGTGAATCGACCCCTGCAACCACAACTAGGTGAGTATAACTAGGTGAGTACACACACATGCACAGGCACATGATAACAACTTATAACATACTGAGATGAATCGACAAGGTGGATAGAGACAGGATGTTTCAGAGATGGGACACAGAAACAAGGGGTCACAATTGGAAGCTGAAAACTCAGATGAGTGACAGGGATGTAAGGAAGTACTTCTTCAGTCATAGAGTTGTCAGGAAGTGGAATAGTCTGGAAAGTGAGGTAGTGGAGGCAGGATCTATACATAGCTTTAAGGAGAGGTATGACAAAATGCATGAAACAGAAAAAGAATGGACCTAGTAGTGACCAGTGAAGAGGCAGGGCCAGGAGGTGTGAATTGAGCCCTGCAGCCGCAATGAGGAGAATACACACACAACACACACACACACACACACACACACACACACACACACACACACACACACACACATATACTAATATCCCATATACACACCCAAACACCTTCCCACACACAAGCTAATCCTCCACTCACACACACAAACACTAACCCCCACACACGTGTTTCGTTACACACACACACACACACACACATACATACAACAGGCCTAGTGTCTAATCGACATGTGCCTAGGACAAAATGGTAACTAACACTAACACCCCACATGCACATGCTAACAACTCCATAGACACATATGGCAGGACAAAGAAGGAATGGTACAGGGGATGGCTGGGCTGAACAAGAAGTATTGTCAGAAAGGATCAAGAGCACAATGGAATGGGAGTGGTAAAAAAGGCTAAGCAAGTTTTGCAGCACAATGGTCGAGAAATCTACAGAGAGCAAAAAGTAGGAGACAAAACTCTTGCTGAAGAGACTGGCAGAAGAACTTGAAGTGCTGAAGCAGAATATAGAGGCGAGGATCGATTGGAGTAAGGCACAGCAGCGAACAGTGAGGGGACTGAAGAAGGGAAAAGAGCAAAGAAGTCCCTCAAGGAAATGATACCAGACTACCTGGACATCTAGATGATAAAGGAGACAACCAAGGAGATACATAAATAGGAAGCATAGATATGGAGGGAAACAAAATGGGATGAGGAAACGGAAAGGACTCTCATAATTCATGGGCTCCATGAAGCAGTTAGAAAAACATATGATGAAAGAAGAAAACAAGGGAGATAACCAACTGACCAATTTTCAGAGACTTGGGTGGTACTCAGGGAGAAAATAACATCCCACTCAAATTAACATTCATGTCAGAAACAATATGAAACAAAATCCTGCAGTGAAAACTACTGTTAAAAGGGTTCCCAAAAATACCAGTGAGTGTACCTTGACCATGACAGAACACAAAAAGAAAGGGATCAACTGAGAGAAAGAGAAAGAAGTCGCCATAGGCAGAAAGGGGAGACAAGGCAGGTACCAATAGACAGGGAAGTACAGCCTCAAAGAGAACAGCAAACATAACAGCTGACAGAATCACCCACAACATCCCCACAACCCATACCACCTCACACCAACCAAACATAATAACCAGAGCCGAGCCACACTCCACACCCAGAGTCCCCTCCACCAGCACTAATACTTCTACATCAGAAAACGACCATAATATTCAGACCTGCCTATCACACCCACAACCAGCACCAACCCATCCCACCTGTGGAGAAAATTCTCCAAAGGAGGGGGGTATGCGCCCTTACTACCCTTGTTAAGGGCCCTCACCCTTTCCTCCCTTAGGAAAGGGCCAGAGGAGGCGCGTCTGGCTGCATAAACAATTTAATTCAAGCCAGATGTACTGATTACAGTGTGTCACAAATTGTGCTGACTACAGCACCACGAGGTACCTCGTGGCTGCACGAGGCTGCACAAAGCAGCACAAGGCAGCATGAGGGGTCAGATTGAATTCGGCCACCGAAAGGACAGGAGCTATGGCGCCGTGTATAAACCAGACATAGACATTAGTCGTACGCATCCTTATTCTAATTTAATCTCCACTAACGTCGGGAAATCAGATAAGAACTCTGTTCCAGCACGTTTAGTGAAAATCGCGGTATATTCAGAAGTGTGCGCAGCTTCAATTTACTGCAAGACAAACGTAGAGACAATCGCAAGTGAATTCCATCGAAACAAGACGGTGACTTCAGCGGCATTCTACAATCAAGACAGCATTTCCATCGTATATGGTGGAGCCAACACCATCGCTCAAAGTTACACGAGCAAGGTATGTTTTGTGTTCTTATCAAACAGGGGACTGCGCAGTTCTTGTAGTCAAGAACATCAAAATTTACCTATTGACGGCGGTTATGCGTGGACTTTTAAGTCCAAACCAGTGAGTAAATCGCCTTTCAGTCCATTTAAGACTGAAATATGGACATACGCTCTTTTGGGGCAATAATTATAATCACTTGATGTTTACCTTACAGGCCTGTGGAGAAAGAGGCCATAGATGGATCCCCCTGAGAAGGTGTTGGGGATGGCTGCGACATCTTGGATTCATCAATAAGCTAAGTTTAACAGTCCACGTTATCGTAAGAGCTCATTCCTACACATAGTGGTCCTTACGAACCGGATGGTTTGGTCCTTACGAATCGGAAGTTGATCGTATTCGAACCAGGAGAGTGGCCACATGGTGGTCCAAAGACTTATACTTCAGTGTATAAATGTCTACGATCCAAGGTCCTTCGAGAAAAGCTGTAAAACTATTGTTTTTACAAAAGAAACCAGAATATATGGGTCCCTACTCTCTTTCAAAGAGTATGGGAAGCTCTCGCGAGGCATAGAAAACGCGAGCCGGCAAGGGCTCACCCGACACCCAGGAAGAAAACGGTAGTCGGGTCACCCAAGGTTGGGGGACAGTACTGGGGGATCACCCCACTCACCCACGCGGGAGCAACACTTCAATTTTTGCCTAACTCAGCGAGAAGCAGATTGACTGGCACATGGCTGGTCTGTGAATGTGTATAGTATAAACAGTTTATATATACACACAGTGTTTATAATGTTTATAGACACAAATTAAGAGAAGAAACTGTGTATTATGTTTGTCTCATATATAATATAGGAAGTGATATTAAGTTTAAACTTTCATATTAATTAACATTGTAACAGTGACATATGTATGTATATAAACATTGAATATATATGTGTAATGTGTATACAGTAATATTTTCATGTGTGAAGTGACGTCAAAGCTGAGACAGCAATTCAGGACATAAACAAACTCATGTTGTTTCGTCCATATGTACTCTGACCTTGAAAGACACAGTTAGTGGGTCAGCAGTGTGCTGACGCAGTCAAAACAAACTCAGCTGGAGTTTTTAAACACTCTAAGTGTGCTGTTAGTCATTATACTAGCAAAATGTCGTCATTAACCACAAAATTCAACACATTACAGACGAAAATTACTCAATTGGAGCAATTAATTTCAGTCTGTATAGGTTTAACCCAAGACACAAATATAGACTATGATCAGTTGGAAATTAAATCTCAATTATTTAATAAACGTCTGGAAATCATTAATTCAGGCTACGAGATTTACGAAAAGAATTTCTAGATTCCAACCGACAGAGGAAGAAATTAAAAGTGTCTTGGATGCCTTTAGTGGACAACAATTAA